>PVJL010004550.1:0-127041 GCA_004026885.1 Lyroderma lyra
GCGGGCTTAAGCTGCAGCCAGCCAATCAAGGAGCTTCTTGGCGGGCCGCGGGGGCGCACTTACCTGACGTCACGACTACCACTGCCACAGCCCCGCTCCTCTCTTGCCCGGAAGTCTTTGTTGCGAGTCCAGGGCGGCATTGGCATGCGCCTTTTTTTTGCCCGGAGGATACCACAGGGTAGGCGAGCACCAGCCTCAGTTCCAGGAGACTTACCGAGCTGGACAGTTGTCGAGAAACCTGAGAGCACGCGCAGAGTGCTCTTAATACCGCTCACGAGCCGTCCTGCGGAAACTTCAACTCCCAGAGGCAGGGACGGTAGCAATTCGTTGGAGGCTGGGGCGATTGCGCCTTACGTCATGTAACTGCGCCAACTTCGGACCAGCAGTGGGAGAATGCAGGAGCTTGAGTTTATGTGGGGCGGGATCAGGAGTTAGGTTATTTGGAGCGGGAGGTAGTTACAGTGATGTGTGTTTTAACACTTAAAGGCACGTGTGTATCTGAGGGCATGTATTCATTCATATATTCCTTTGGGGTGTTGGAGGCGGGGTGAGACATTTGTCCTCTTAAAAATTAAATATGCACAACAATGACGAGACTCTTAATTCTTTTATGTTGTAGATGAAAGGAAAGCAAGAGTACCTGGACTGTTATTTATACAGAAGAGGTTATATGACATATTTTACACAACTTCAAATGGAAAATCAAATTTAAAAAGTCTAATTCCCAATGAGCTGCATTTTAATATAGACTGTTTAGGCCTTTTTTCTTGCTTACACCCTGAAATCATACTCTCCATTCATTCTTTGAGTTATTTTTTCCTATGCTGTTTTGCAAAACATCAGGTGACATTTCATTGTTTATCATACTTGACCTTATGTAATCTTTTTGCTATGTATAGACCAAGTCAACTGAGGGAGAACTGAAACATAATCCCATAGATGGTAGTTTTCTGTTTAGTTTTTTTATTCGGTCCTATTTCTAATAGATGATTATTGCAGAATTTGAAGGTGAAAATAAAGTTTGAATCAATGAATAGACTGCTATCTCAGTAGGAAACTATTTTAAAGCAAATTATTCTTGATACTTGAAAACATACCAGAACATGTTTAAAGGTGTCAATGAATAAAAATTAAATTCAGAACTTGAGTTTTCTAAAAGAATTGAAATTTATCTAAATTTAGTCACAATGAAGTCACTCTTGCTTTAAACCCTCAATTATGTTTTTGAAAAACTATGTCAGCTGTAACACTTGGGGTTCACTCTCTCATCGCAAATCTAAAAGATCTCTTAATTGAGCATTGGATCCATTTCCTGTTTGTTAGTAGGGCATCTTTTTTCAGCTGCCTCCGTATCAGGGCAAAGAGTAGTTGAGAGAGGATTAGTAATTGGATATGTAGCCCTTCATATGTAGGTCATTAAACTCAGGTTGGCATAGCGATATGCCAAATCTTTTAATAGCTGTTCAGTTGCCCCTCAGGGATCTATTTTATGAATTATATATTTTTTTCAGAGTTCATACCTGAAATCCTTAGATAGTGTCTTAAAAACCCTCATATTTTAATAGTGGAGTCAATAAGTTCACAAAGTTATGTTGCAAAATTTAAAATGTTTCTAGACTCAATCCAAAGCAAGCACCAAAAAGCACCAGTAATAAAAGGGAGAGTTTACTAAAGATTGAAGTATATAAAAGGTATAGAAAGCTAAAATCATGATATGAAATAATCTTATTTTTGTTGATTTGTAAATTTCATGTGTTTATTAGACACATTTATTGGTATATTTTGTCTTAATGCTCTTGATACAAAGATGACTAAATCATGATTGCTGTCCTTAAGGAATCCCTCATAGTGAGAGAACCAGCAGTAAATAAATTCCATATAACATAATGTACTTGAGATGCTTCTACATGGAAAGGAGCAAGTAAATGCTCCTGTAGGCAGGAGCATTTCAGAAGTTGAGTAAGTTTGCTCCCTTTTGGAAAGTGAGTAGGAGTTTTCCAGTTATAAGAAGGGAAAGGTTTTTAAAATATTAGGAACAGTGAAAACGAAGACATGGCATAGTTTGGCACGTGACAAGGAAGAAGGAAGAGAGAATAACCTTAAGGGTTTTTCCAATTTGGACAACTGGCTGAATGTAATTGTGTTAACTAGGTTATTTAGAGAATAGTTGAAGAAAAAGAGGTTTTGAAAAAAATAGTTTGATTTTTAAGATGTGCGTTCTGGGGAGTCTGCAGGAGTCCATCTAAGTAGAAACAAATTTAGAAATCATCATGTTTGGTAACATAAGAGGTTAAAATCAAAGAGATGTTAGTTCATGATTACAAAACTCTAATGGTTATGAGGACTGCAGGTAACAAAAGAGAAATGCTATCTGGAAGTAAAGTGTCGCAAACATGAGAGCACTCTCTCTATTTAATCAGGGTACAAATTCCAACTAGGAATGTGGACATAATGACATCAGATCTCAGTTTTTCTAAGACCAGCCAGAAATCTGAACTTTTATGTGAAACCTGATTTTTAAGTCTTGTCAATGAGCTTTTTTTAAAAATATTGAGCGGACTAAACAAAACATCTGTGAACCATGTTCAGACACTTGGCAGCCAGTTTGTTAAATTGGACTGTAGATTGTAGAATGAGAAGGGAGCTACAGATAGAACCAGAATTCTAGGACACAAAAATATGGTAATACATACAATTATGAGCTCCTCCAAATGTTTGGCCTGGGAACTTTGGTCAGTCATAACAAATTTCATTATTTCAAGCCTAATTTTGATATTTCATTAAGTCTGAGAGTTCTCTTCAGCAAGTTGGGAGTGGGGAGGTGTGGAAATAGAGAGTACAGTCAGCCCTCCAGATCTACAGATTCTGTATTGTCAGATTTATCTAACCAAGATTGAAAATACTCTAAACAAAATGTTATGTTGTTGTTGATATGTACTACATAGTCTTATGATGGTTGTACTATGCTGAACATGTGCAGACTTTTTTTCTTGTCATTATTCCCTAAACAATGTAGTATAAGTATAACAACAACTATTTACACAGCATTTACAGTGTATTAGGTATTATAGGTAATCTAGAAATAATGTAAAGTGGGGATGTCCAACCTTTTGGCTTCCCGGAAGAAGAATTGTCTAATACCATTCTTCGATAAAAGGAACCAGAGCTCCTTGGAGAAATGACTGATTTTAGGATTGGGGTGAAAATGTGCAAGATAAAACTGGAGCATCTGGTAGTACCAGAAATAAAGGAAATGCTTTAGTGTGTGTGCACACATGGATAGGATATGTTGAAGGAATACAGGAGCCAACTGAAAAGAGCTCCCAATGGTGAGAACTGAAACAAATGTGGAAACAAATAAAGTAGTATTGGATTATAACCCAAAATATAAAATAAATATTCATGAGTCTATATTGATAAAAATGACAAATGATGAAGAGACAAATCTCTCATGTAGAAGAATTCTAAATAATTTATGTAGATACTCCACCCTCAAAAAGGAGGAATGTAACTCCCTACTCCTTCAGTATTGGCTACACAAAGTATTTTCTTCCAAAGAGTACAGTATGGAAAAGAAAGTAAAAGAGAGAGACAGCATGCAAGAGAAAAATTTTATAGCAGAGAAACATGACAACACTGCCAGATGATCAAGGTCAATATCAATAGTGATCAACCATATTGATATTATGTCCTTTCATAGGATGTGATGAAATGGCACCCCTGTGGTCTTCTTCCCCCAAACCTGTAAGTCCAGTTGAATCATGAAAACAAACAAACAAACAAACAAACAAAAAACAAACACCACCCCCCCCCAGAAAACAAAAAATCAACCCACAAATTCCATTATAGAAGCATCCTACAAATAACTGTCACAGCCAAGAAGTAGTTTAAGGGTACATGACAACTAAATGTAATGTATCCAGGATGGAATCTTGCAACAAAATTTTTAAAAAGGTCAGATAAGAACAAAGAAAATCTAAGTAAGTTATGGATTTTAGTTAATAATATATTGATACTGGTTTTTTCATATTAAGTGTACACTCTAATGTAAGGTATTAATAATAGGGGTAACTGGGTGCAGGCCACATGGGAAATCTCTGAACTATCTTTCTAAATAAGATTATTCTGATCAAAATTTAAATTGTTTATGTATCACTGCAAAATAGTATCATAGCAAGTATGCCACAGTGTCTTACACTGCCAGCAGAATTATATTGCAATAGCATTGTTTTAAAATCTATTTGATTTTGAGCTAGCTAACACAGATAAAATTCCCACACACCCTCCCCCCTGCCGCCACCCTGTAAGTTCAGCTCGGAACATCTAACCAGAACAGTCAAATGCTCTAAATGCTCTGTTAACCTCCATACAGAATTATGATGCGCTTATTAAAGGACAGTTCCATTTTTTTTCTTTTTCTTTTTCTTTTTTTTTTTTTTTTTGTATGTGGGTAGCTCCCTGACTGGGAATCGAACCCAGGCCGCAGCGCTGACAGCCTTAGGAGTTCCCTGACGGTGTAGTGGCTTAAGGCTTCGGCGCTGGCACTGTCAGCGCTGCGGCCTGGGTTCGATTCTCAGTCAGGGAGCTTCCCACATACCAAAAAAAAAAAAAAAAAAAAGGGCAGTTCCAATTAATATTTCTATGTCCTCCATAAGAAACAAGAGAGAAAGAGCCATCTCTTTCATCAAATGAAAGTCATCGGCTCTCACCTTCAAATGCTAGAAATTCAGTCTTGTGTAGCTAAGATAGTGTAAAGTTAGATTCCCTTTAGAGTGACTGTTATTGAACCATGAGGATTTTTTTGGTTCTTGGAAAAATGACTGTCCTTTTTGGAGAGACTTAGATTCCAAATGTTTTGAACCTAAGCCTCAAGTTTACTCTTGTCAAGGAAAGGCATTTAGTAGGTATTTATTTTCTTAGAATTCTTAGTCAATACTTTTAAACTAGTATATGTCTTCTATAACTTTGCCATGGTATAAAACATTTCATCACATGATAAGAATATTCTTAACCTAACATATTTTTCATGATTCCTTGAAAATGCTAGTTGAGTTGAAAACTATTAGATTTTATAATGACCACTTAGGGATAACTTGAATGCCCCTCTAAGAAAAATTTTTTCCATTGATTCTTTCCAAGGATAAAGTTTTCTGATATTGTAAAAACTTTTTATTTCCTCTTTACTATCATACATCTTGACTTACTATATCTATATCTAGTAAGGTCATACATTTTCTTCCATCCTTTATAGGGGTCAAATTCATTTATCTTCTAATCAAGAAAAATGGGTATCTCCTAACAACTTCTGATACACAACAGAAACACAACTGTACTTTGGAATTAGTCATCAATCTTTATTTCATAGTCTCGTATTAATAGTCTCTTAGTAGTATAGCAAATATTCCACAGTGTCATGCACTACCAGTGGAATTCCATTGCAATAGCATTGTTTGAAATCTATTATTTGATTTTGATCTGACTAGCACAGATCACTTTCTCACCTTGTAAGTTCAGCTCAGGATGTCCAACCAGAACAGTCAAGTGCTCTGTTAACCTCCACACAAAATTGTGATAAACTTTAAAGGACAGTTCCAATTAATAATTCTACGTCCTCCGTAAGAAAGCAATTTTTTCCACATTCCACCTCTAATACTTTTTAAGTAAAGAAGAATATTGGATCTAGGTTTCCAGGTGTTTTTCTACTATAATCCTTAAATCATTTTACTAAAGTTGAGCCTTACTTTTCTATTATTGTCATTAATATTATCTAATATTATCATATTTTCTATGATTGTCATTAAGATATATTATAAAAAATGTCAAGTGTGTAGCATAGTGTATTGTACATAGTAATCATTCACAGATGGCATCTCTTGTTATTTTTGTAGTATGCTATGCTTCTGTCTTGCTTCACGTACTATGTAAAATAGCTGATGAGTTTTGGGAGTTATCTCCCACATATGCTGTTGGTTCTGCTTGATCAACAAAACAATAGGAAAATGCCTTTTCTTTAGTACATAAAATTCAGTGAATATGAAAAGAGTTTGGCATTCTTATTTCATCTCTGGTGTAACAGTCCTAAGTATCAAATGTCCTTGTAAAAAGAAAAAGTTATAAGCAAAATATGAAAGGATGGTGTTATTTATTATCAACAGAAGCTGCCTTATTTGAACAATCTAAATTGAAATGACTAATACAATGACTTTTAGGAGCTTTCTAGTGGAAAGCAAATGCTCAAATGAAACAGCATTTATTTTATTAGGCAATAGTGATATGCCTTTTATTGGTTGGACTCCGGTAAACACCTGACAATGAATGGTACTTTACCCGAAGAGACACGTATCATGCACCACTTAGTCTAACCACAAACATTACAGGTGTGAGTAACTATGAGCCTCAAATGGAAATACAAAAGATAATTCTCACAGAGTCACATAAGATTCAAACTAGTCCCTAATTTAAATAAATAAGTATGTAAAAGTTTGTGACTATAATGGCTTCATATCACTATGTATGTAATGCAGAAATTGTGGAAACATAGAAACCTATTCAAATGTAAAACAATAAAGAATTTTCATATTACCTTGTATTTATAATATCTAAAATTCATAAAAAATTACATTTCTTCAACAAAGTTTTTTTTTTCTAAGAGTAGCCTTTTCTGTTTACCCCAGGAAAATCATTTATAATCTTAAGGCAATAGTTACAACCAAACATTCTATTTTTGTATAGGTACTTTAGCATAATTTGTATACAAAACTTATGATAGCAAATGAAGTTCTAAAACCAATGGAAGATGAGAATAATTTTCATCTTTCAGTTCTTTACATAAACTTTGGAGATTTTTTAATTCTATATTTTGTTTTGTGGCCCTCTCAAGTTGGTTGTCTTTAATCTGGATTATCTGAATTTAAGCTTAAATTTAGTATTCTAGGCAAGAATTTTGAGAAAGATGAGAGTAGATTTAAGAACACATTTTATACTTAAATATGGCCTTAAGTATTTTCAAGTTCATTCAAATAGTTCTTCGCCAGCGCCTTATCCCCTCCTTTGTCAAACCACATCATTTTAGTAGGTTTTGTACATATCAGGTCTCTTTTTGTGGGAGTTTCCAAGGACAAGAGCTGGTTCAGTAAGCGTGGTCTTAGCTAAATGAGGGTATTTGACTTAATTTTAGAGATGTTTCCTAAGAAACCTGCAGTAAAGAGTGTGAAGGGCCAGAATCCACCCTCTGAGTCTCTTCCTAGAAATGGAATCAGAAAGCACGGGGGACTCCAGCCAGCCAGTTTGGACAAGTATTACTTTTCTTTTTTTTTAAATTTATTTTTATTGTTAGACTTATTGGGGTGACATCTGATATTCCTTGTCTTAGCTATAGCTAGAGGTCAAATATGATATCTATGTATGCATGTATATATTGCATATATACTTACTCAATTGGCCTGCTAGCATGTTAACGCTGATTTTCTACAACCACATATAGTTTCACACGTAAGGAGAATCATCTAGTTTTAGAAATGGAAGGTCTAATATTATTTTGAAGTGATTAGTGGTGGTACAACTTAAAAAAATTTTAACTTAAGCCCTAAAATTCAAAGTGATTTTTTTCTAATAGCATACACATGAAAAAATTCGAAGATGAGCATACAAGACAATAAAATTCAACTAAGTTTAGCCGAGTTTGAAAACCCTCACCACCCTCCCACATAAAGGGGTAAAATATGAAAGCATGCATTTAATATAAACATAATGATGCTTATTGAGCAGAAAGTATCACTACCAGTTTTCCTTGAATGGCCCTGAGTACTTCTGAATTTACAAGAAGGTAGACTGGTTTAGTTTACCTCTCAAAAGTGAAATTTTTCTTGATGTTCTTTATTGATTAAAAAAAAAATTAAAGAGTGAAAGACTGGAAACTACAGCCCACCTATGTTTAATCATTAATAGTGAGCCCTTTGGTGAACTTAGGTCCTGATTTTGGAGTTTGGAATATGACCTTTCCCCAAAGATAAACATTATTGTTGCAGGTTCTGAGGAGGGGCATTCTCTCTGCCATCAGAAGAGTCCATTTCTCAGTGACTCCTTGCTGAGACCTGGATGCACTAGAGGGTGGCTAGTCAATATGATTCTTCTTGCTGTACTTTTTCTTTGCTTCATTTCCTCATATTCAGCTTCTGTTAAAGGTAAGTTTTTGTTGTCTTTTGTTAAACTTTATTTTCAACCATTGAGGGAAAAGTGTGTGAGTGCGTGCGTGCATGTGTGCAAGCATATGTGTGTGTGTGTGAATAGTGAAGGAGTTTCTAACTAAACCGTCTTCAAGAGCTGTAACAGTGGAGTGTTTGTGAGGGCATGATTGGGTTACAATGAAAACCAAATTCACATTCCTCCATACATTAAGAAAACAGGGGTTCCTTTTCATTACAGTCCCTCAGACGACTGTGCTTCTTTCTTCATTTTCTCATTCATGGTCTGTTTTTAAAAGCAAGGAAATGATGCCAGCTGCTGTTACCTGCTGCTGTTGATCACTCACTGAATGCAGCTCCTTCATTTCCAATTTTAAAAAATCAGTTCTTAAAATTTCCTTTCAGTTGCTTAGCAATGTGACATCAAGAAGAATTAGACCCAATGAAAAAGGCATTTGATTTACCAAAGAATTATGAATGGAATGGTCAAGCATGTATTTAATTCCTTTACTATTTTAGAAGTTATAGAATTAACAAGTTGGTGAATAACAGAAAATAAAATTACATGATAGAGGTTTAAGAAAGAAGATTATTATCTTTGGAAAAATAGTGTTGCTAGTTATCATTTCTATTTCAAGATAAAATTGATTTTAAAAAACACATGAATTGATACCTTTCAGAGAAAAAACATTTCACAAGAAGTAGTTTCAAAAAATATATGAAATGTATTACTATGGAATCTTGTTTTAAATCAGCTGGTTTGTATACTCCTTGGATTCCTAGATGTTTCACCTATAAAACTATCATTTATAAGAGTCTCTTAAGAGGACACACTGTCAAAGCCAATTAATCTAACATGTGTAACTTAGCATGATAAAGTCCAATTTTAATAACTGTGGACTCTAAGTGATGGATATAAGTCAATTCTTTTGCAAACTACTAAACCTTCTTTTGGATAACTGACTTTCAATCATAAAGTAAAGTTTGTCTCATGTTTGTGTGTACATGTTGCTAGGGTCCCCCTCTAAGATCTTGAAATGAGCCTGGGCAAGTGAGAGCCCCAAAGGTTAAGTGTCATTAGCTTCATGGCATAAGCTGCTTATGCTAAATATCACACAGAAAGTACAGGACTTGACAGCTTTCTCTCTGCCTCAATGTGAGAACCTTTTTATTACAGTAACTTGCCCTCTGTAATGACTAACATTTAACAAGCCAAGTACTTATGAAGAGTTTACTTTGAAATCAGGCCATTCTAAATTTTAGGATCCCATGTATCGCCTCAAATCTTATCTAAAATTTAATTGTCAGTGCAACTGGTCAGCGAATTCTCAGAGCTGGGGGAGGCTGAGTGCAGGCTGGAGTGTGAAGGGCCCGGAGGAGGGATCTGGATCAGGACGGAAGAGGGTCTGTGTAGAAGAGGTGTGCTGAGTGTGGGTGTTCTAAGGACTTTTTCTGAATCATAGTCTGTAACGATGGGTCTATTCTGCATGCCCCTTCGGGTTTGCTTGTAGCAATTTTACCTTCGATAACTCACACGTAAACTGTCTATTTAAGTTTGTCACCTATAAGCCTGAACTGTTTCTTCACTTTCAGTCTTTCACTCCCTAGCCCTACCCATGCTTTTTCAGTTCATTCAGGTTAATCATCTTCTATTTCTCCCATATCTTTCATCCTACTCCTACTTCCAGCCTTACAGGTTTCTGTTGCAGTCCTAAATCCTGTCACCTCTTTCTTATCACTATTGCATGTTTCTTCAAACTTCACCTTTAATGCATCTCTACTTTGTCTTCCTGCATAAGCCATTGAGCTGTGCTTCTGTAGTCACCTAAATTTAATAAATGAGTATTTTAAGGTATTTCTTAAATGCTTCAAAACTAAGAGTTTTGTTGCTTTTAAGTCACTTAAAAATTCTAGATACACTTGAAAAGGCACATTGAAAAGGTACTGTCTTCTTTTTTGGGTTGGAATTAATTTCTCTTCTGCTTTTATCTAACCTCAGCTGCAAACATGCCATTCCGCATACTCTAAAGAGCAAAACCCTAAGAAAGAAATGAAGTCAGCAATATCAATAAACAAGCCTGCATTGCCCAGAGTTGCCAGACCTCTGAACAATATAATCAGAGAAATATTTATTAAAGAAGAAAGACTACAGCACAGTCCACTTATTTGAACCATTTTAGACTTTTTAGCTCCTGTTGAAAGAGATGGGAAAAAGTTCTAAGACAAGCCTCATCCTTTCCTGTGCTTTATCACTTCTAAGTCCTAGTAAAAAAACTGACCTATCCTTTTCACATTCTTTTGACTAATAAAGTGAAAGTAAGAAAAAAAATGATCAACATGATAGTTTGGAAAGCTTTGGAATTTAAGAGAAGCTGCCTTCCTACACACTTATCCTAGTTATTTTAATCAGGAGCCACATTCATGTAGTCCACAAATCTTGGCTCTCAGTACATTTAAATGTCCAATTCTTCACTGTATCGACTACGTTGTGTTGAAAGCTAAGTCAGCTTTTTACAGCTGTCATACAATGCTTATCTTTCAGAATTACTGTGAGGATTAGATAAGATGTATTTCCTCTATGTCTTACGTGGAATTTGTTAGGTATCGATAAAAAAAGCCTCTCTGGCCAAAATAGCTTTCTTGACCAGAACACCAATGTTCGTGCCAGCAGCAGTGTTGCTAGTTTAAATATAAAAGAGATGTGGGAGGCTAGAGGGAGTCCAAGACTCCATCTCCTTCAAGGTTTTTCCTGACTATTTCTGCTCCGTGTATCCTACACCTGAAGTTCTACCCGACTTGGTGCTTGGACATAGTCTTCGTGTGTGTCTATGCACTTGGCTACACTTCCTTCTTCTGGCTTTTTCAGATTCCTACTTCTTGTTTCCTCATCCTCTTTCTTTGAAAGTTTGTCAGATCATGGAATTTCACCACCCCATCTCACTCAGAGTCAAATTCTGTCTATGCAAAGTCCCTCCAAGTCTCCATGCCCCTATAGGCGCTTATTTGACCTCATCTCCTTTTGCTGAGTTCCTTACTCGATGTCACTGTTTTTGCCCCTCCCCCACCCCTGTTCCTCCATTACCTCTGCAAGGACTCTCCTGGAGCCCTTGAACTTGTTATTCTCTTTGTGAGGGGAGGGGCAGGTAGGAGTGTGGGATGAGGGGAAGGGGGTCCATGAGGCTATCCTAAAGCCTTTGCCCAGAATACTACTTCTTCCAAAGGTCTTTCCCTCAGCATCTTCCTTTTCTGCTTTGTTTTTCTTCATATACTTAGATAATTTATATGCATATAGGCTTATTGCTCACCTCCTTCTCATTTAAATATAAACTCTACAAAGATAGTCATTTTCATCTGTTTGTTAACTGGTATAGCCCCAGAGCCTAGAAAGGTGTCCACCACCTAGTGGACATCCTTGCTAAATGAATGAGTGAATGAATGAATAAGTGAATGAATTCCTAGCTCACTCCCTAAACATAGAAAAGGATTTACCTTAAAGGCTGAGATGTGTATAGCATAGCTCAGAGCGTGATCTCTAGAGCCAGATATCCCGAGTTCACGTCCTGATTCCACCGCTATCTCAGTAGTCTCGGGTAAAATGGTAATCTCTCTGCCCCTCCATTTTCTCATGTATGAAATGAGATTAATAAGGGTACCTACCCCATTAGGTTTTTGTGAAGATTAAACAAGTTAATGCACATACACACTTAGTTTATTAGAAACAATGAATTATGATATTATTTTTTCCCTCATGGCAGTAGGTGCCGTAGTAGTTGATAACAACAGTAGATGCTAAAGACTTTTTGGAAGTTTTCTTAATTTTGTGACTTTGTAAAGTAATTTTACTTTTTTTCTCAGCTGCCTCACTTCTGGCCTAGTCATCTGAAGCTCCTTTCCTGTCCTTCCTCTTATATGCATATTTCTTGAGGGGAAAAATATTATAGTTGCTTATTATCATTTACTAGGCAATGCAGCCTCATTAGCACTGAGGAAAAATGTATACTGAAATCTTTTTTGACTACCTCCTGAGATCTGTAGATAGATAATACACAAAAAGAGTTTGTATGACCATAAACTTCAAGTCATCTCTAGGAAAGACCTGCTCCTGCTCCTATACATTTCTTTGGATTAAGTTAAACTGAATTGAAGAATATTTGAATTCATTTATATATCAATTTTTTGGGCTCATAGTACTAACTCATATACTATGAGACATTAAACTGCCAGCCAAACTGGAACCTGTGCTAAGATTTTAGGTAGTGAAATACCATTTTATTCAGAAATGACTAATTTAAATTTATGTATGTATAACCTTGAAATGTACCTCTGTACTAAAAGTTTATTAAGTTTACAGGGTAAATTACATTAGAGGGATATTTTTTAAATATTTAGAATATCCAATTTAAGGAATTGCTTGCTAATCCCTAAAATTACTTTGGCATTGATCCATTGCATTTAAATGGTCTTTAATTACAAATGATTTTTATTAATTATACAAAGCAATCCCAGCTCTTGAAATCATATTCATTATACCTTAATACAGCTGGGGGGGGCAGGAAGAAATTCTATTTATATAATTAAAGGCAATACAATGACATTTCTTTAGAAAATATTCTGTAGGACAACCAGGGCAATATTTAGATAATCTAATTATTGATTAGGGATACAAACTAAGGTTTTTGAGATAGAAGCTCATTTGTTTGTTAGTTGTTCCTTTTGTTGTTGTTGTTCAGGCCAATGATTTTAGCAGATGGAGAAGAACTTGGTAAGTTCCCAATGGGCACCACTGTGCTCGATAGGGAATGCAGTGACAGCAATGTAGCACAGTCCCTGGCCTGATGGGTGCCTTACAACTAAGACTTGACTTGTGTCACTATCTTTATGCAGGTCACACAACTGGTCTCTCATTAAATAATGACCGACTGTACAAACTCACATACTCCACTGAAGTTTTTCTTAACCGGGGCAAAGGAAAACTCCACGACACTGTGGGCTACCGAATTTCATCCAACGTGGATGTCGTCTTACTGTGGAGAAATCCTGATGGGGATGATGACCAACTGATCCAAATCACGGTGCGCATTTTCTACCAGAGAGATGCCAGCATTAAATGTCAGCCAAGTCTTAGAGAAGTATACCATTCGATAGCACTCGTGCTCTTGGTGGTGTATCCATTTACTAAAATAAGTAGATCTACAGTTTTGAAATTTTTGTTAATCAATAGTGATCTGATCTCTCCAAATTGTCGAAATTGGCCAAAGAAAGCATGTACTGGTGAACAACTGGAGTGTGACATCCAGTTCTACATGTCATATTAATCAGCACGTTAGAGTAGAATCCATTTGAAATGTTCTGGGTGTGAGGAGTCCAGAGTCCATGTCAGATGAAAAGCAATTGAGGCCACTCTACCTGAAAAAGGAGATAAATTGGGATCTCCCAATTTTCCTTAATTTCTTGAAATAAAGGGTGGGATTACCAGTGAGGGAGTAAACTTATCCTGTAGTCTTCCTGCAGAGAGAACCAGATGCTCCTCTCCATGGCAGTGTTTGGTCGGTTACAATACTTTAGATTAATGGGTGGGGAAAGGAGGGCAAATTAGATGGCCTTAGGGGTCTCTTCCAGTTTCACTATATGGTGACTCCATATATGCTTTTCAAGGACCTAAAAGCATGGATTTCTTTAGTAAAGTCAGTTGTTCTTTTACATGTTAGTATGAGACAGGTATACAGGACCAAAAGTTACTTCATTGTAACTGAGAAGTAGTTGCTGTTATATTTTATAATGAAGTGTCATTGCAATGTATTTATCAAGTGATCTCTGCTTCTTTGGATGTTGCTAATAACTGTTGTGTTTTCCAAGTTGAATCAAAACTTCATCCATTTCTCTGAGCCACTTCTCAATAGAATAGGATTCTCAGAAAACATGTACCCCCGTTCAGTAATCAGATTACTCATTTTTAATTTTGTATATACAGAGAAAAGTACAATGGGACCGGATTTTTTTCAAACAAATGGTACAGAAATTGGCTATTTCAGGCAGATAGCAACAGTTCAAAGTGAATAAGAGTGACAAGGACATAAAAGAACCGTCTTCTAGTCACAATTATTATAAACCTGAAGTCACAGATTTCTTTAAGTCTCAGTATATTTACCTAACTCAAAAACCTAACTATTGAATACCTTCTGCATTCTTTTAAAGTTAATGGCTAGATCCCCTGGATCATGAATTGAAAAACAACAGAAGAAACTATGAGCAGCTCTGTTCATTGCTTTACCATCTTATTTTCTGAGGCTCTGACAGAAACAGCTATAGAAAGAGTTTTTAATATGTTTCTTTCCATGATTTCAGATAAAGGATGTGAATGTTGAAAATGTGAATCAGAAGAGGGGAGATAAGAGCATTTTCAAAGGAAAAAATCCATCCAAAATCATAAGAAAAGAAAACTTGGAAGCTTTACAAAGACCTGTGCTCCTTCATCTAGTCCACGGGAAGGTAAAAGTGACTTTGCAGACCCTAAAACTTCATTTTTTCTTCCTTTCAGGAGATAAGAGATTTAGGTGATCATGGTGTCACCACTTTTATGATAAACGGAATTTTTTTTCAAGACCCAATTAACAGAGGTTGCAAATTAAATGTTTCAGAAGTCAATCAAGGTGTGGAATTCACTTATATTTTCTAGCCATTTATGTTTCCTATTTTTATGAAAATCTTTATAGTATAATCAAGTATTTGTTTATTGATGAGAGAGATTATTAAAAGGCCCATTCCTTATTAAATTAGGAGGAATTAGAAAGATATTGTAACACAAAATTATATTACAGATGATTGGATAAATTCAGGAAAGTAGACAATTAATGAGAATGAAATTATCTAACTTAGATAAATGATATTAATTTGTTATGAGAATATCAATACTGGCTAAAGTACAAAATCAAAGATTTTGAAAGGATATGACATTTCTAAGGTAGAGTTGATTTTTTTAAAAAAGCATTTAGAGATTATTTTAAAACTATGACCTTGAAAAGCATTTCTATATTAAAGTAATAAATGAACACTGTAATATCCATTTGAAAATTAGCTCAGAAAATTCTGTAAGTGTACTTCTGTACACTTTGATTCTGGTCTGTTAAACTGGTCTTAATATGGAATTGAGAAGCAATTGTGATCAGTGAATTGTTAGGCATTACACATGTAAGATTATGAAAAGTATAGATATTATATTGATATGCATAAAAAGGCATTAGTAAAGGCAAAAGGTCAATTTTAGGAACTGAAGTAGAAAAACAGAAAGGGACTCTTAAAGTTAAAACTTTACATATCGCTAAAATTTCTCTAGATTTAACATTTCCAGATTCAAAATAAGGATTCAACACAAATCCTTTAAAATATAAACCTCAGAAGTGTACCACGCTTCTCATCATAATGCCTGATTTCACATCAAGTACTAAAAAGGGACTCTCAAGAAGGATTATTGTGTGGTCGCCCGTCCTACAACCCAATATGAAACCAGCATCTCAAGAACGCTTCCCTTCCTTCTCCGCTTGTCAAAATACTTCCCATGCTTCAGGCTTTGCTCACAGGCCCTTCCTTCCATAAAGTTCACACTCTGCTCGCCAGCTGGAATTTCCCAGCCTTCTCTAGAACCCTCTCAGCCCTTTGTAGCTCACTCATGGCCCTACGCCTTGTCTTTTGATCATCTGTGTTCACTGCTAGATTATGGGTCTCAGTAGGGAAAATTCCCATTCCTTTTTATGTTCCAGCCCTCCACTCACCTTCATGCCCTTTTTCACCTTCTTCTTCCCCAAGGCACCCAGGCATTCCAGGAAGCTTTTCCCAACATTCTCCCAAACCCTGTAGTTCCCTGGGCTCATTTCTATCCAAGCATCTGTCACAGTGTGTTATAATCCTCTCTTTGTCTGACATCCGCAGTCAGAGTAGGCTTCTCATGGGCAGCAATTATGTCTTCATATGTTCAGCAGCTTCCTCCTAGTGGGAATGCCATAAACTTTGTGAAATAAGGCAGTGAACAAATAAGGTTACGTGGGGCTGAAATGAGTTGAGCTTTCAGAAAGGCTTTGCTTATTGTTTGCTTCTTGATCGCTAAAACGTAGAGCTATGTTTTTTTCAGTCGATGCCTGCACTGACTGAAGGCTTTACATGAATGATCTCTTTTATCCTCAGGACAGTCCTAGAAAGCAGTTGCTGCTTTATCATCCACTTGTAATAGATGATGAAACCAAAGTTAAGAGAAGTAAAGAAACTGCCTAGGGTCACGCAACTGGCAAATGGTAGAACTGGGAGTGAAAACGGAGGGTCTAAATTTAGACTGCTATGTTATACTATCTTCTAGCTGGAAAGCGTTTGGAAAAATATCACCTCTTTGGTTATCTTGTAGCATTCCCTTTTCATTCTTCACCATACCTATTAACTCGTTTGATTTTCATATGGCACAACTTTATTAACAACATGAAATACTGTTCTTTTCTTCTCTGGCCTTCTGATGTGGCAAGACACATGAGCCCATAAATTATTAATTGCATTTATAGTCTTAATGACAACCAATCATTTTATAGCCCTCTTGGATAGCAATTGAGTACAAAGTCTTTCATTACACACACACAAAGGACTCAGTGTCCTCACTGTTCAAAGGCTGGGATGGAGCTGCCACATCATTATTTCAGTGACTCCAGTATGCCAATTTTATAGGAGTTATGACTTGTGATGATTTACTGTAGCCACAGGTTGAAGTCCATCATGCTGCTATCTTTCAATTATACAATAAAGTGCTTCTTGGAAAACATGATCCTGGAGACTAAGAAACTATGTGGAATGTTCAGCCATATCAATCTCGGATCCTTATTTAAACTATCACTTCAGCTTACCGTGAGAGAAATTATGAAAGGAAAGGCTGAACTGCTGATTGACAGTTTTCTTAAAGACTCTTTTCTACCCCAAGCTCAAATTAAGTTTTATTCCCTGAAATTTCTGTGATTTCACGGATGCTCACCAGCATATATATTTTTCGTCTTTCCTGAGCCCTTATTTTAAGCTCTCATATTCACATTATAAAAGAGAGCCCATTAAAATACTTAGATACATTTCCCCCACAAGAGAGTTTGAGCATGACTCTAGTGTTGTCTACAAATCATAAACAATGTTGGAAACGTGACAGTTTTCTGGTTAAATTGATTGACATTGACAAGCAAAAGATGCCTCAAGTTACAGTGTGGATTCTTTCTTGGCTCAAAATGCTAATCCAGTTAATGCTAATTAACTGGGTAATTACCAGATTTCCATATCTGGTTTTCACTGTCAGTATCGATTAAATTAAACACATGGCTGTTGAGTCGGCCCTTTATTTTGCATTGTTGCTAGGCATTGATTTGCTCTCTGAATCTGGCAGTGTGGCTTCTTTACAAGCACTGAACCTCCGAAAGAACTGTGTCACCTTGAAACTACAGTTCTTCATATATTTCAACACTTCTCTCTTTTCCAATATGTCATTTCCTAGCTATACTCTGTCGTAGCTACATATCAAAGACACATTTGGAGACATAACTCCAACTGAGTAGACCAAATGAAATGACTAACCTCTGTTTGCTGGGATCCTTTTTGTTTAGTTTTGTGGTTTTATCAGTTAATGGCATTTTGCTTTCTCTTATTCTTAAAGAATATATAAATTAAGAGAATGTACAGAACCATTTTTTTCCCTAACAATAAAATATGAATAATTTCTACTGATTCTCAAGGGAAATGGACCCTCAAAATTTGGCCAGAAGAAGCATTTCTTCTCCTTCCCCCAAACCCACCCATCTCTCTCTACTTTTGGTTTCCTTGGGTTAAAGGCTGAATTTGTAACTAGATTCTGCCACTTTGGAAGCTCTGGGGACTATTAATTTAGATAACAGTCCTGTGCTCTTAGATGTTCAGGGCTCATTTTGAATGGAATGAAGAAATCAGTTTTATAGCCTGACTATAATAAAACTTACTCAGTTCCTGTTATAAAATAATGAATTTAAGATTACTGCTATGACAGCATATGGATTGAACTGCAAAGTTCTGACTTGATTATTATTATTTTTTAAAATTATTGAAAGCCTGCTCAATTCTAACAGTTTTGACACTTAGCTAATTTGGATACCAGTGCTGTCTTCACTTTGGATCTCGTAGTCTGCACTAAGGGGACAGAATTTATGCCCCAAAGGTTAACAAGGTTATAAAGGAAAAAGAGACTTGTCCAGTTTTCTAGTTTTAGGGAAATATTAGTAATACAAACTAATAGAATGAAAAAGACTTTCTCGTTATGTCTCATAGTTTACATTGTTTAACGTATCAAACAAAAAGTGTCTAATACCATTTTCCTTCTTCTTATTGTTAAATTTATTGTTAAATTTATTGGGGTGACATTAGTTAGTAAAAATTACATAGGTTTCAGGTGTACAATTCTGCAATACGTCATCCATGTGTTGGGTTATGTCTAACACCATTTCTTAAGGACTAGTGGTCAAGATAAAAATTTGATCGATGGAAGTGGGCCAGAAATAGAAAAGTACTTAGTCTTATGCATAGTCCAGGGATTAAACCTGAGAACTGGATTTCTTTAGGTTTTAGGTAAAACTTTATAAATGTTCTGGCACATGTTGTAGCCTAGAAGAAAAGTGAGGATACCGATGACAGTCCAAGTATTTTCCCTATGTAATGACTGCTCTTGCTTTCTTAAAGTAACTAAGACTCAGGCCAAAATAGTCATGGGCCATCGACATGTGAACATTGCCACTGGGTGTGCCCTTCTGATTGTATTTGGGCTTAAGCAATCCAGTTATGAACCTCTAATAGTCATGATATCCAGAGATACCATCCTCTCAAATATTTGGAAAGGAAGTTACGCCATAATTCCTAAAAAGTAAGATGACCCAGTTTACAAAATAGAATGTTATAGTCTCAAATCATCAGAATTGGATCTGAGAAATTGCCAGAGATTTGTTTGGGAATATGATGCCATGGATTTTCAGATGCTAAGGTCACAATTCCAGTTCCTTTTTAACCTGGACAAACACAATTTCAACATTTATAGATTTGTCCAGTGTAATGACTAAAAATTGATTGCCAGCCGGGTAAAGTAAAAATAAAAAAAATTTAAAAAAAGTAAAGTAAAAATCTGTCAGGACACAGAGTATGTGTAGAAAATAAAAACAAGGATTTGAGGCACTTGTGTGGAAAAACATTCAGGAAAAACATTCTCTTCTTCTAAGGTCTGAGAAAGTTTTCATGTAGGGTGAATTGTTCAGATTGGTATTAATTAAATTCATTGCATAACTTTCTGTTTGACTTCAGAAGTTGTGGTTGGATTAAAAAAAAAATAGAAAGGTGTTCAGCATATTTCTGATAGAAGTGCTCAGCTATATTTACCTTAGACCTAGAGAATTTTTACAGGGAAGCTCTGTCCATCCCCTATGTCTAAATCATGAGATGTATTTGGAGTTAATGTAGGGTGAAAAATGACAGATTGCTTTCCCCAAAATTCTCTGTATTTTAATCCTTGTTTCTTAAACATGAGCTAAATTTTCAAAATGGTATGAGACACTGTAGGTATCCTTGTGCCTATAATATCAAGAATGAAACAAAGCTAAGATAAGTCATTTACTGTTGCCGTCAAATCACAGTCACCCTTCTCATTCCAACCTCTTTTTCCTGTTTTCTAAAGGAAAAGTCAAAAGCAGTGCCTGGAGCAGGCCATGCAATGGTGGCAATCTCTACCTGAAATCTTCCAACCTTCTATATCTCCTTAAACCCGAGGCCAGCATGATGCTCTGGAAGCCCAGAGAAAGTCACCTTGGTGGAATTTTTGCCACGGACATTATCACCACGTCTGGGCCCTTATTATGGCCCTTGGTGGCTGTGTTATCTCAGCGTTCCCAAGAGTGGTGATTTCCATTCTCTTCCAAAAACCTATTTCTTTGCTGTTATTTTAAACATTAGTTAGTTTTTGTTTCAGAAACGAACAGAGTTACAGGTAGAGAACATACTGACCTATTCAAAGAGTATGTTACTGATTTCTCTTCCTGAGCAAGTCTTGTTTTCACAGAAATCCGCATCTAAACCAGAGCTTTCTTTCCTTCCCGAAGCTATGCCCATCATGTTCAGAGCCTTCATTATCAGCCTTCCAAAATTCATATTCTGATGGTCCAACTTAGAAATTTAAATAGCTTCTTCTCACAACAAAAGATAACCCAGCTTGAGAAAAACCAGATCTTTCTCCCAGAATTGATAGGGGTAAGAATCCTGTCACTTCTTTAACCAAATATGACAAGTGATGATTTTTTGCCTGTTTGTCCTTGATTTTTCCCCCTTAGGTAAAAAACTTCTACTCATATGAAAATGAGCCAGTGGCCATAGAAAATCTCAAGAGAGGCCTGGCTAGCCTATTTCAGATGCAGTTAAGCTCTGGAACCACCAATGAGGTACATAACTAATATTATTAAAAATCCTATGTCTTCTTTGTGAACAGAACTACCAAAATTGTTTGTATAGATTTCTACTTGAAGAAATTCAGAAAAAAGAAAACACTATTATGGTAATGTTCTGAAAAGGTAAGTTGGGTGGTCAAGTCTCATCTACAGATGAAATATTGCCATTTATGCCAACGTGTGCTCAAATACAGGGTAAAGTGAGTTTGACTTATACTAAGGAGACCTACAGAACGACTGAATGACAGAGATGTGGAAAACCTTGCTGAGAGTTCCAGAGGCATTGCTGGGCATCACTATCCTATGGGGAGCTTATTAAATATAGAGATCCCCAGGATTCACTGCAGAGATTCTGACTGAACAGATTAGGTAGGACCTGAGCATCTGTATTTTAACTGTCTTCTCAGATAACATGGATGTGTTGCCAGTTTGGAGACCCATTGGTTTACTTTATACCAACCCCCATCATTTATAGACAAAGAATCTGAAGTTAAACTAGAGAAGTTCAGTGGTTCCCCCAGTACCCTGCCTGGAATCAAAAGCAGAACTGAACCTGTTTCCCAGTCTGAATTCACATGGCCCAGGAATGGGTGAGAAAAATCTGATGGCAGACCTGAGCCAAAGAGGTGTTAGTTAGCTTGCTACAATGGAGGCTGGATATGGTGCTGATAGAGGCCTGCAGGTGGGCTGAGGGAAGCTAAACAGTCTATATTGCCTACACTCAATTTGTTGATATGACTTACAATAAATTGAATTAATCCAACAGATTTTTAAAGATTTCTAATTATACCCAGCTAGTCAAAGTGCACATTCACACACCCAGCTTACATATAGCATTAAAAGTCAACTCCCTTTGCCACATAATTTCCCATTTGCCTGAGGTTTTGATGATGAACAAGCTATTAGTCCATTTCTTATTAGACATTAGAGAGAAGTAGCAAACCCTTTATTATTCCTTGGGCAACAAGAAGACCCAACCAAAGAGGATAGAAAAGAATCCACATGCTGCAGGAAGCATTGAGATCTTCCTGTCTTCCCACCTTGGCAGCCTGGACAAGAAGGCAGCCCCCCATGACATATTAGGGACCCTCATTTTCAAGCCAGTTTCCATTGGAATTCAAATGGTCTGTGTGAGAGTCCCCAAAATTCTATTTTTACTTTTATTTTTAGGTAGATATCTCTGGGGATTGTAAAGTAACCTACCAGGCTCATCAAGACAAAGTGACCAAAACCAAGGCCTTGGATTCATGCAAACTAGAAAGGTCTGGATTTACAACCCGAAATCAGGTATGATTGATACCACTTTCTTCGAAGCATCCGAATAGTTACATTTTGTAGAAATTAATTTAAAATAATATAAGAATAAGGTAATGATATAATTTGGAAACATTTATAATTTTAGTTTAGGGTATAGTTTCACATAATGTCAAACGAATAGCTTCACTTTAGTATGTAATAGGCTTTAATGATGGGGGAGGGTATAAAGGGGCAGCGCCTTTGAAGATGAAAAGATACTTTGCTATTTGACTTAATCAGACATAAAAGAATGAGTACATGTCACAACTACAAATATTTATTTATTTATTTATTTATTTATTTATTTAGATCTTGGGTGTCACTTCAAAAGCCACATCTGTCACTACTTATAAGATAGAAGACAGCTTTGTTATAGCGGTGCTCACGGAAGAGATCCATGCTTTTGGGGTGAATTTTCTACAAAGCATTGCAGGCAAAATAGTATCAAAGTAAGACCATGCTGAAATTTTAATTTCCTTTACTCTTCTTTAATATATTATTATGCTTGGTTTTTAAATGCATATGGTGGCACCTCAGTTTGACTGCGAGCTTCTTGAAACAGTGATTAGGTGGTATTCATCTTTTATTGCTCATATTATCTACAATAATTATTGCATGTACTAAATACTGACTGTTTTTAATAGAATTTCATTAAAAAACTCAATGTTCATTACACAGAATCTAAATTTTTAAAAGGCAATATACTTGCTTTGTTCTACCTTATTTTCTAATTTCTCTGTCAACTGTTTTCACGGTTAGAGTTAAAAGTAGTGGCATTTGCATGTTTTTCTCCTCAAGATTTGTTGTTGTTCTTGTTATTGTTGTTAAGAGACACATAAAAAGTTTCATAGTAAAGTGATGTAACAATTTTTAATGTCATTTATACTACTTACATATTCAAGCTTGTTACTGCAATTTGAGAAAAGTTCTCTGGTCAGAATAGTTCTCGTAGGCTTTGGATGTGGAGTTTTAAATTTAAGAGTATGTATTATTTTCAGATTTTAATTTAGAAGAACTTTTTTTAGCATTAAATGCATTGTATCTTATGCCATTGCTTTTTCAAATGTTTTTCCTAAAGTAGCCCTCATGTCAGAGGTGAATGGATGTAAAATCTTGGGAGAAGTGACTCGAACCATAAATTATTGAAATTGTATTGAAGTCTCATCTGGAGCAAAATTTCGTATTCTAATGTGGGTTTCATATAAATTAATATTTTAAATTACCTACCAAGTTTACTAGGTTTCCATTGCTTATAACAAACCACTCTAAATTTAGTAATGTAAAAAGCAACATTCATTTTATTATTCTCTTCCATCATTCAGGGGCTTGCTTGGCCCACCAGACAAACCTTGCTTGGTGTCTATTATGCAGTTGCAGATAGTCGCTGACCAGAGCTGGTTCAAATGTGGTTTCCTCACCTCTCTGGTGTCTGCGTTAAAAGGACACAAACTCCTGAGGCTCCTCATATGTTTCTCTTTATCTGCACGTGGCCTCTCACCATGGCAGAGTAAGGTAGACAGACTTCTTACATGGCATCACAAATCTCCGAAAGTCCATGCGCTGCTAGCACGCCTGTCAAAAGCTGAGTTCTCTTTTATGGCTTCACCTGCATGGTCGTGTGGTGTCACTTTTATCATCTATTAGTTGGGACAGTCACAGACTCAAGGAGAGGGAAGTAGACTGTATTTCTCGATGGTGAGAGACAGGGTTCTGAAAAGACATATAAAACAAAATGTTATTGAGGCCATTTTTGGCAAATAGGATTTCCTAATTGTCTTAATAAATAAGTGACAGGTAGTTGTATTGAAGATACTATTTTTCAGAAAGCTGGGATAAATTCAAAAGGTGACATTCCATACCTTGTGCAGCATCCAGGCGAATTGTCTTCCCTGTATTCTCTTGTCATTATATTTTGAAAATCCAGACTTCAAATTTCAATCCTTGAATAAAATTCTGCTCCAGAAGGATTTCATAATTATCTTGAGGTTTCCATTACTGCTGGAGATATAGTAGGAAAGACATGCAATGACTTACACAACTTGAATAAATTACTATCTTGTTTGTCAAAAAAAACCCAACCCCCTCAAAAGGCAATTAGTAGTTTCTTCACTCAGCAGAATGCTGCTCATTGGTATTTCTCCTCCTTGCTTATATAGGCAGAAATTAGAGCTGAAGACGACCGAAGCGGGCCCAAGACTGATACCCGGGAAGCAAGTTGCGGCCGTAATTAAATCGGTTGATTCGAAGTACAAGGCCCTTCCCATTGTGGGGCAGATCTTCCAGAGCGAGTGTAAAGGATGCCCTTCTGTAAGTGTGCACAGCTGCACTGTGTGGCCACATACAGGAATAATCACGGCTTAAAATTCTGTTTTTCTTTTGTCTCCAGTGGAAGCTTCAGTTAATTTTGTGAAGAAGGTTTGTAAAAAACTACCAGCTACCATTGAGTTTTAATGATAGTAGCCTAATAATATGCACCTGGGATGATGTGTAACACAATAATTAAGAAATAATTATCATCCTCTCATCTCAAATAAAAAACATGTTATGACATAAGGACAGCTTCTTAAAGGTATCACTTGGAATAGGGGGAAATAATGGCCTAATGCAGTTAGGGGGAAGCATATGGTATCAAGAGCATGGACAGGGGTCTGAACCCTGCAAATTCTGCCGCCTAATAGCAATATGTCCACAGGTGAAATATGTTACCAAGGTCAGTGTTCTGAGTATTGCTGTGAGTTCTAAAAAATGATTCCAAACTCTTAGCCTAAATTAGGGAGCACTTCCTTACTGCTCTCTCCAATCTTCTCTACAATTACAGCCAGAAACAAGATAGGATTTTCCCAGGGCAAAGGGTAGATCATCCTGTCACGTTTTTAATCCAACAAAGAGAAATTTAATTTATTGCATGAATCAGTTGTGATTTATGGCCTCAGAAATGACTCTAGGGTCCAGTATTTCCCAATACTTAACTTTTTGTCAGGAGAACAGACCCTTGACTTTAGGCTCTGTTTGCAGAAAATGCACTTACTTCCCTTGGATATTATTAATGGTTAGAAAAGTGAAAACATCACAAACTAATACAATAATTTGTTTTGAGTACAAGGCACTAACTACTTCGATACTAGTTATTCAAATATACCAAAACTGAATTAAGGGAAAACCCAAATGAAACCGAAAATCATCCCTCTCAAATCTTGTTTTTCCTTTTATCATTAATTGTCCCAGTGTAATTTTCCGATGTCATATGAGAAGGACACGATTTAGGAGAGTGACTCAGGAAACAATCACCTTTTCTTATGTTGTGAACTATAACTTCTGCCCCCATATTAGCAAATATTATGAACCATCTAAGATTTTTGATAACTATTTCTTCATTATTATAGGAAGGGTTTATGTCATTGAAGAATTTGCTTTTCCAACTCCAGTATTATGTCACCATTGCAACATTTTAAAGGAAAAAAAATGTGACTTCACATTGATATGCTCTCTGCCCTCCGAAATGGCCCAGTAAATTCTTAGCTACGTATAGCTAGATTTCTTTGCAATATCCTCTTAAAATTAGATAACCAAAAGGGATTTGAAAAGGAACAAAATATGTCTATTGCTTATTAGAATAAATGAATAATTTATAAACTGGTAGCATGCTGATTATCCCAGAGTTAAAGAGTTGGGGGTCACACATGGGATTTAGCCTATTCTTTACAACCAGGGAGAACTGGTAAACTATGAAAAATGAGTTCTTTAGCTTATTTCAAAGCCAAACTGTGTCATTAATTAGAACTATTTGTAAAACCATAGTAGCATGACAATGGTGTATGTGAGAATTACCTTTATCTAAAGACTATTCTACTTCATATAGATATGAGATGGGACAAGTAATTTCACAAACTCATCCTAGAAAAAGTGCTACATACCTCATTGCTGAATATCACTATGGTCACCTTTAAAGTACTCACTCCCCTTGGGAAGATAATGCACCGATGCCAGTGCCTAGTTCACCCTTCAAAGCAAGTTTAGAACTCTTTTTCTGGAATGGCCAGCAGAGCTGTCATCATACCCCAAATATGACTATTAAGTTCGTGAACTTGCCACTGTGTGCTTACATTGGAAGCACAGTACAAACAACTCGGTATGGTGTCATAAGGTGCCAAGTTTATGACACCTTACCGAGTTGTTTGTACAGTAATGCCAATGTAAGTGCATGGTGGCAAGTTTGCAAACTTGTCAGGTTTTGGGGATGATGAGAGCTCTGACAGTCACACCAGGAAAAGAGTTCCAAAACTTCTTTGAAGGGTGCACTAGGCACTGGCATTGGTGCACAGCTTCCCAAGGGGAGTCCTTCAAAGGTGACTGTAGTGATATTCAGCAATGAGTTATGTAGACTTTTTCTAGGGTGAGTTTGTGAAATTACTTGTCCAGCCTTCTACAAGTAATGAAGTTCAGACCTTAGCAATATGAAAACATGACATTTCATACAAACAATAAAGAGATATTATTGAGGAAGTTCAAATTATTACAAAAGCAGATTTTCACTGAGGTTCCGGTACCTAAATAACTGACACAATTCTTCAGCAGTTCTAATTTTTTTTCCCTCTAAAATATACTGCTGTTAAAGAAAATACTTCACAATTTCACCATGACAGTCAAAGCCTGGCCTCACATGTAATTCCCCTGGTGTAACCATGGAATGACCTATATGCCCAGAAGCCGAGGTTCTTTGAGCTAAATAATAATAGACAAAAATGGTCTTCCCACAGAAGAATTGCATACAAGGTCAGCAGGCCTCTATATTGCCTCTGAGAGACACAGGAGTGTGATATGAGCAGGGGGCGATCAGGTATATTGAGTAAGACACCTGAAGCTTCTTTTGCTTGTCAGATACAAGGAAAAATTTCTTTCTGAGGAGAGCATCCCTTGTAAGTGTGGATGTTCAGAATTATGTATGGTGTATGAGCCTACAGCCATGTTTTGCAGCTCTCAAAGCACTGGGAGTCCATCAGAAAACACCTAGAGCCCGACAACCTCTCCAAGGCTGAGGCTATCAGGAGCTTCCTAGACTTCATCCAGCACCTCAGGACTGCCAAGAAAGAAGAGATCCTCCAAATCCTAAAGTCTGAAAAGAAGGAAATTCTGTAAGTTCCCTGACCATTGTGTGGGGTTGTCTGTGTGCAAGAAAGCATTTCTGGGTTATTGGGGTTTTTTTGTATGTTTTGTTTATTTTTTTATTAAGTAAGAAAGACCTCTTTTTTACCACCTCCAAATAAATTATTTTGTTGTTTTGCATTTTCATTGAACAGTTGCATTGCAATGCAGTAATTTCACGGTGAAATATAATAATGAGTTTTCAGCAGTGATGCAGAATGAACATCTTTGGGGTGTTTATGATTTGAAATCAGGTCAAGATTGACACATAAATGTGGAGGGCAGGGCTTCATCATGTCGCCATGGTGCACGTGATGTCTCACTGTTTTTTGAAATTGTGTTCTGGGAGCTATTAATTTACACTTGAAAAGATTTCAGAGATGATTATAAAGACAAAAAAGTCTTTTGAAAATGACTTTTTCAATTGAAAAATGTGCTTTTATTAAAGATCCATGATCATCCCCATCAAAGCCTTGTTTTATACATAGAAGTGAAAACTTAAGTAAACAATCCAAAAAATCTAGAAAAAAGAAATATTGTGTTTTTCTGTGTGTAAGATGACACTTTTGTCTAAATAGAGCAAAAATTGGAGGTTGCCTTATACACAGGAGTAACTGGTTGATAATTGATTTCTTAGTGTTGGGTTAGAAAAGTAGGGGTTATCTTATACATGGAAAAATATGGTACATACATCATTTGGATATTTGATGAAAGAGTGATTCATTTTACATGATTAATAGATAGTTGACTTAATTCACAAATTTACTTTGTAATTACAAGTGTTTTGGGTCTGTAATAAGGAATTTGTCTACAAATATAAATTCAGCTGTACGGTACTAATTATTCTAATTGATATAAAACATGGCCCAATTAATTTGACAAACAGTAAAAACTAGCTATTAACATAATAAAAAGTGGAAATTGGCCAATTTAAACACACACACACACACACACACACACACACACAAAGCAGCAGTAGTCATTGAGTTCAAAGGACTCAGTTACCCAAGAAGAGAATTTAGCTTTTTTCCTGAGGAGTCTGTTTATTCTTGATTGGATGTTATTTACTTGCCTTGAAGACATTAAAATTATTGATAGAAAATTCCATATGATTAACCACAAATTGGTTGCTCTCTTTAAAAACAAATATTTAAACTAGAAGTTAAAAGATATACAAAATCACATATTTTCAGACTCTGTTTTAATTATAGAACTTTAAAATATATTGGTAGGATGACTAGTCTATATCAAAGACAAATATACTGACAAGAAAAGTGCAAAAATTAGCTATAATTTTGAATAAGGGTTACACTAAACTTTAACTTTATTTGCATCCTAAAAATCTTAAGGTAGCAATAATTTGGATGACTTCATGATGTATTTTCTAAATCAGATTATTTACACAATATTGTACCATATCATATGTATCACACAGAGCACAGTGTAGTAGGAAGAGTATGAGGATGAACTAAAATTGGAAGACCCAGTTTTCCATTCTGACGTCCAACAGCATATAACCTTTAAGCAAGTCATTTATGTTTAGCCTCTCTGAACCTCACTTTAAACATCTGTAAAACACAGAGAATAATTCCTTTTATTTATTGTAGGGAAAGCAGGTGGCAGAATGCAACATTTCCAAAGTGTCCATTGTATGTATCCTATAATTTACAGAATATTAACAAGTATGCCAGTAGGAAAGGATTCTGTGAGCACATGAGTTTGAAAAATGTTGGGTGAAACCAAGTCAAATAGTTTTCTTTGTTGCAAAAATTTTAGCATCTTTAATCTGATGATTTTATGTATACGTTTCTTTTAACATTTCTTAAACTTACATGACCTTCAAAATACCTTTACTTAAAGCATTTTGTAGGACTAGTGTTGCATAAGAAAAACACTTTGGTAAATACCAATGTAATTAAAAGACAATAGACTCCAGAATCAGAAAAACCTGAGTTTCAATCCTAGCTGTATTCTTATCAGCTATGGAATCTCGAGCAAATGACTCTGAGTCTGTTTCCTCTTATAGAAGAGGGGATATTAGTATTAAGCTGACAGAGATGTTCAGTGAAGTGGTCATACTAATAGCAACATATATTTATAAGCATTAATAATGTATCAAGCACTAGTCTCAGTGTTTTACATAGATTATATAATTTAATTCACCCAACAAACCTAGGGTAACTACTATTTTTATCCCTATGTTACAGATGAAGAAATTAAAGCAAAGAGAGATTGCAAACCTAAAATTTCTAGTATAGTGCTTGTATAAAAGTTATTTAAAATATCTCAGTTTCTGCTTCACTCATTGGGTTTTTGTTAGGATCAAAATTATATTTTATAAGCATGTGAGTATCTTTTTTTTAAAGTATAAAGCAATAAACACATATTGTATATTTACATGGATATGGAATAAAATGTTTACATACCTAATATGGTCACTGGTATGACAACTAGTTTTAGAAATTTTACTTGTCCCAGACTCAACCAACCAGAGTCTTGATGAGTACAATACGTATGTAGAACTTCCCCATAGGAGTTCCGTTCTGCTCACACACAATCATGTGGTTGAACCTTGAAGTATACCATGGTGCTGTTGTTAAAAACAAACAAACAAACTTCTCCCTTGGATATAAATTAAAGCTAAAAGAATTTCCCATCTCCCCATTAACTAATACTGCCTTAGTGAAATTAGGCATTTGAAATATGTTCAGTATATTCACAAACTTAATTAGAGGAGAATCAATTTTGGGGACCATAGTTTTAATGCATTACTCACATCAAAAAGAACTTGAACCTAATTAATAATTTTATTTGTATAATGTAAATTGACAAATTTCCGAGTTATATTTGGCTTAGGCTAATATATTGGTTTGTATATTCTGAGTATACAGTGAATGAAAGACAGGAGAGTTAAGAGAAAAGTTTCAAATAAAATAGGGGTGTTCTTTTTGGGAAAAGTCATTCTTTTTTGTTGTTGTTCAAATAAATTTCACTTCTTTAGAAAACTCAAACAAATGGACAATCTGTAAATGGTAGAGATTTAAAATAGTTTGTTAAGCACCCTAAACATTAATATCCATGACTCTGCCTTTTCTGTAGACCTCAGCTCGTGGATGCGGTGACCTCTGCTCAGACCCCAGATGCATTAGATGCTATTTTGGACTTTCTGGATTTCAAAAGTGACAGTAGCATTATCCTCCAGGAGAGGTTTCTTTATGCCTGTGGATTCGCTTCCCATCCTGATGAAGAACTGCTGAGAGCCCTCATTGTAAGTCAAATGGATACTGAGAAAATAAAGGCGCTCAGCTGCTCAAACACTCTTAGGAATCTAAGCAGTAACTAAAAGTTGTTTGTAAAAAAATAAAAAATAAAAAAAAAATAAAAGTTGTTTGTGTCAGAATGAAAGCAGAACTAGGGCCTTCTGATTATTCATATTCAAATTCTACTGAACTGTATTTTCTTTCTATTAATCATTAACTGTACAGCAAATTATTTCACAGTGTCTTCTTTGTGAGTCTTCTACATAACATAAACTATACTTTATGAAAATTTAAAGATGTGCTCACCTGTCATGTAATATGACAAAGGACAAAATTTCAGAGGAGAGCGGTCTTGGTTATGCTTCAAAAATTGATTTTAAAAGATTTGTTTTGACTTCAAAAATCTTCATGGTATTTAATACACAGGATATTGAAGAGATACAGTTCTTTTACTATTTAAAAATTTATACTAGAAACACAAGCTAGACTTCTCTTGGGTCTGAGATTTTATTTTAAGTGCCTTTATCCACTTATGATCTAGTAAAACAGTTCATAATCTTGTTGGAAAGAAAATGGGCCCATCTGAGAATCTGATAACAATGAACTTCCTTTTCACCTATACATAAAATTTTATACACCGTTGTCATTTGTTTATGTGGTTGGTTGGTCCACTAACCCAATGAATCCAATCCATAAACCTCTAGGGAGTCCATAGATCCATGTTAAGAATATCGGTAAAGGGGAGATTCTATTAACTTCATTTCAAAGTGAAGTGTCTCCAAAGTAAAATTCTGAGTTGGAAGTCTAAGAACTAACAATTTCCTCAGGCATTGGTTATTTTGTTTCTTAGTTTAAAATGTCATTTGGGCATGTTTACATATTTTAGTAACACATTTCATCCCTTTTTGGCAAATAGAGTAAGTTCAGGGGTTCCTTTGCGAGCAATGACATCAGAGAAACTGTTATGATCGTCATTGGTGCTCTCGTCAGGAAGCTGTGTCAGAATGACGGCTGCAAACTCCAGGTAAGTGTGACTCCAGCTTCATCTGTCAGACGTATATAGTTCCAGACCATCCCATCATGGGCACACTGAATCCCCCTTACTTTACTCTGCTGCCCCTGATGCATAGTAATTATTGCCATCTAACGTACTTTATAATTCAGCCACTGCTGTTTATTTCTCTCCCACTAAAATATAAGCTTCATGCAGGATTGGATCTTTTTTTTCTTTGACAACAATTACTTAAAATGGTGCCTGGTGCATAGATGATGTTCAATAAATACTTGCCAAGAAGTGAATAGTCCGTGAATCCCCCACAAATATACTGTATTGATTGAGTGGCTATTCTGTACTCAGTTGGAATGCTGGGTATGGTATAGTTCTTATTCCCAGAAAAAGTATTAGACTCTAGGGTTGCCTCCTAGAGCAGAACTTTAGCTACAGTAATTGTGGTTTGCAGTTTTGAGTTTTGATGATGGGAATCATTTACTTCTAATTCCATAGGTCTTTATATTTTAATTTCATTTTTTCAAAGCTTATCAATTTTAATAGCTTTCTCATGAAAACAAAACAAAACCTCCCTTTGTAAGCATAACTAAATATGGAAAATCCAAATGGACTAATATACAATATAGCCCATCTTTTATAATGCAAATAGGTTAAAGATGCTGAATACATAAAAACATAGTCTTTATTTCTGTTTACATTTATCAAAGCCAAAAAGTCAAAATTTTTCTTCTATCTTTAAAAGATTATCACTATATTATTTTGCTTACTGAGTTCTTGCTATTAAAAACAATAAAGAGAACATTCTTAAAACCAAATAGTTTCAAAAGAGGAAATTTGTAACTAGAATGTACACTATGTATGAAAAATATCACGAAAGAAAGGCATTGAAAACATTTGAGTATCACCTTAGACTTGGCAGAAATCAAATTTGTATAATTGTTATGGCACCAAGACCTATGACTTCCTATATATTTTTAATTTTCATAGTTATTTGAGGAGCTTGTTTACTTTGGCAACCATATATCCAATATCTTGGCTAAAGACAAACCGCATATGAAAACAGCCATTCAGCAGTATTTGATGGGTGTTTACTCTGTGTTACATATGATGTGAATCCCTTAATATAAAGATACATCAAGTATTCTACTATCCTCAAAGAACTTCCACTTTGTGTATCAAATACAAACAGATAAATCTAATAATATTGAACTATAAGAAGAGTGCTCCAAGAATACAGAAGAGTGCCATTGCCTGTAGACTCTTACAATGGACAAAATACACATATTTACAACTGTTAAATGGTTGAGTTCATACTGCTACCTCTAATTCCAATCCAGTATTATAGCCTTCTCTCTCTGTTTCTCCTCTTCCATAATTATACCTTCCTTTGCCACAGTGAGGATGCTGGTTTTCAAGGACATCAATCTATCATTGATTTGCTGAGTCCTAAACACACACAAAATAGTTTTGGAATTGTTACACCAATATCATTACAAAAAATAGACTGATTAAATAAAGTTCAGGACTTCATCCCTAGGCATAAGTTCTTTTTGTCCATAGAGTATATCCAAGTAAAGGTATACCATCAGACTTCTGTGTTCAAAAGTTGCTTGGAATAATTGTTTTTTGTTCTCTCCTGTTTAGTTATGTTACCAATTTGATATACATTTATGTTCATTTGTTTCTGTTTGAATTCACTTTTAGCAATCTTTCATTCTAGCTGATGTCATTTTTTTGAATATGTGAAATAGTAATATGGTTCAAAAGTCAAAACTCTATTTTAAAAGTATTCTCAGAAATGTCTCATTCCCTTCCACCCACTGTCACCTAAGGAAAGGTATGTGATACCACTTAGGTGCCATCTAATCACTGCTTTAGAAATTCAATGAGTGGGCAGTTTTATGAATACTAAATCACAAGCGATTTTTAAATGCCTCTATATATTGAGAATGTATAACTCTATACATTGAGAATGTGTTCAAAAGTAAATATGTCCATTGTTACACTCATTGCTTAAGAATATGTTAATGAACACATTTAAAAGCAAAACAAAACACCTCTATCAAGCTTTACTTGTTCGTTTTCACGTGTGCCTCAGTCAAGCAAACAATGCAAAAATTCCTAAAACTTTAGGTTGTTTTGTTGGGCCCCAAAGTGAAGCCGGTCTTGCCCAAGCCTTGGTTGGTGTATGATTATGCCTATGTCTGAGGTAGTGTGTGATGTTTTTAGGCAGTGGTAGAAGCCAAGAAGTTAATGCTGGGAGGGCTAGAGAAAGCAGAGAAGAAAGAGGACATCATGATGTACCTGCTGGCTCTGAAGAACGCCCTGATTCCGGAAGGCATCCGGCTCCTCCTAAAGTACGCAGAGTCGGGAGAAGGGCCCATCAGCCACCTGGCTACCACCAGTATCCAGAGATACGACGTCTCTTTTATAACAGATGAGGTAAGTTCCCCAAGAATATTGGCAAAATATACAAAAGGATAAAAGCACACTGAAACATGAGTCAAATGCCAACACCTTTGAAGTCATCCCATTTTCTTTTTCAAACTACCAACTTCTCTCTCCTGTTTAGAAATACCTCAACTTGTATTTAAGGTTATTCTGAAGCAGCTCACCTTTTGAATAGAAGATTTGATATATTCTCAAGCATAAATATTAAGGCATATTTTCTTATTTTAAGAAATGAAGTATTTCCAGGAGTACCGTATTTTTCTGTGTGTAAGATGCCTCCATGTATAAGACCACCCCTACTTTTCTAACCCAACATTAAGGAACCCTCTCAATCAGTTACTCTTGTGTATAAGACAACCCCTAATTTTTGGTCTAACAATTTTAGGCAAAAATATTGTCTTATAACAGAAAAATATGGTATCTTTCTTTCCCTAAGTTTTCAGATGAGGTTAAATTTTTGACACTGCAATATCTCGGTTTAAGTGTTACTGTGTTGGTTCCTACAGCCACATTTTCGGAAAGTTACCTAAATTAAACTTTCGTTAAGGCAGAGAATGTTTGTAAACCTCAAGAAAAACTGCCTGCGGAGAAGGTTTTCAGTTTGCAGCGAAACACATTCCCACCAGCTTTGTGTCAAAGCTGATAGGCTGCAAAACCTGACAGTTAGGATTAGGGGCTTTTAAGACAGACAGGCCCACACATAAATTCTCGCTCTGTGCCTTCCTCGTGTTTGCGCATAAATCAGTCACGTAACGCCTGTGTGCCTGAGAATAGGCCAACGTTTGAGGGAGAAAGAAAAAGGTAAAGGGCAGTAGAAATGAAAGAAATACTTAAAAATGCCTAATACAGAACGCCACACACAGTGCGTTATTAGGAACCAACAGAAATGTTTGTTGCCAAAGAATGCAATGATTTTGGCAAATTTTCTTCTGCATTAATGTTTCTTTTAAAAACAATTTCTACTGTAACCTATGTACTGTCGGTGATAATGACATGTCAACAAGGGGTCATCAAATGCAACAAATGGCCGCGGTGATGCAGAATGCTGATCGAGGGGGAGATTGTGTGTGTTGCGGTGTCGGGGGCAGACGAGGAGAAGGGGTGCTTTCAGCACTATTTCGCTGTGAACCTAAAATTGCTCTAAAAAACAAAGTCCATCAATTTAAAAAAGGAGAAGGGAAGAATCGGCGGTACTTCACCGTAAGGGAATACAAGTTCCTACAGCCATCTCTCCCCAGAACCTCCCTGCCACATGGCAGTAGCATCTTTAAAAGTCTGCATTAGTCAGGTAGCGCCATGATACGCTACAGTAACAAACGAACCTCAACATTTCAGCTTACCAAAACTTTACTTCTCGTTCACGCTATGCCTAATATAGGTAAGAAAAACGTGGCCCTAAATTCCATAATAGTGGAAGAAAGAGACAAAGAAGGCATACCAGCTCTTAACTGATTCATCTCAGCACTTACCCAAAGCAATTCTGCTCATAACCCGTTAGCCATACCTACGGCCCCAACAGTTAGTTGCAAAGAAACCCGGGAAATGTAGGAACGTGTGTGTATTTTAAGAGGACTGACTGTGCTTGCCACAATCTCAGTTAAATAAAATATAGATGTGCACTAAGTTTGAACATGTTGTGAACAGGTGAAGAAGACTTTGAACAGGATCTACCATCAGAATCGTAAAGTTCACGAGAAGACGGTGCGCACTACTGCAGCTGCTATCATTTTAAATAACAACCCCTCCTACATGGAAGTGAAAAACATCCTGCTCTCCATTGGGGAGCTTCCAAAAGAAATGAATAAATACATGCTTGCCATTGTTCAAGACATCCTCCGTTTTGAAATGCCTGCAAGGTATGTCACGGCACAGCCGTTTCTCTGCTTCTTTGGGCTTCTGTGTGGATGTGTGCGGTGTGCGTGTGGGCAAGAATAACAGGGTGGTCATCACGCGGGCGGGCTTGCGGAATCAAAGAGTGTGAGACATTTCCTAGAAGAGAATAACTATATAGGGACCAGATAAAACAAACACCTTCACTTGGGTGCTCTGATCTGGGTAGGATTTTTGCTCCAAGTTTCCTGGTCACTCTGGGAAACATATATTGCCAAATGTTAGTCGTGTTTTAAAATCTAACTACATTTTTAGTAGTAGGACTGGTTTTGTGAAAAGCACCAACAAAATGATGTTACGTTCTCGCCTAATGGTCTGTCATCTTAACTTCCCAAGTGTTACAAGTCTTTGGAGCCTCATTTATCACAGATCAAATGCATTTACCATTTAAGTTGAAAACCTTAGGCGTGGCCACGTTTAAGGACAATTCACACTATGAAGACTGGGATCAGCAGCCTCCTTCGCTGTTAGTTACTCTGACTGTGTGTATCTCCTCGCCAGTTCCCAAGTCTCTCCTGAATTCGCTGATTCCCTCTTCAACGTGGCTCCCCCAAAGCTCTGTTATCTCCCTCCTCCCCGAAACAGAGGGCCGGAAAGGGAGTTTCCATTTCCCCTGAGTGACGTGCAGAGCTCTAACTCAGGAAAGATGGAACTAGAAGATTGAAGGAAAGAAATACACAGAATAAGAAGGATGAAGGAGAAAGAAAGAGTGGGAGGGAGTGGAGGAGGGCGGAGAGCAGGACCAGTAAGGACGCAGAAACAAGCCTGAGTGCGGGAGAAAAGCTGTGTCTGTGGGTTACTGGGCGAGGACCTGACCTCTCCGTCTCTTGCTCTGCTCGCTCCAGGACACTCTGTGGAGGACATCCTGGGTGGATTTGCTGCCCTTGTCCTGTGAACCTCATGATTCAGGGGCAGTAAAGCAGAGGCAGGGGGATAGAGAGCGGCCTAGGAGAGGCGAGGGAGCCGTCGCTAGCGGGCCAGAGTCTCGGAACCCAAACTGTTAAGAGTTGAAAGGGACATTCAAGGCCATCTTGCTTGGTATCTCTTTTCTGTGGGGGACGGGGAGTCTAGCCTCCTGGCAGGTGGTGTCCAGACTTTGCTTGCACCTCTCTAGGGGCAGGAGGATGACCTCCTCTGAAGGAACTGGTGTCATTGTTCAGGGACTCACCGTGACTCCTTTGTATGACTGAAATCTTCCGATGGGCCCTGGTTTTATCCCCGGAGCAAAGTAGGACAGGGCTTGTCACGCGCCCACGTGCAGGCCCTTTGGACATTGGAGGGCAGCTGATGTCACCCTCTTCATCCCTTCTCCCAGCGAAAATCTTATAACTTAGTGATGTTGAGGGTGAAAGATCTAGAAGGTGATGATTCTCTCCTCTCAGTAATTTTCTAACTCAGACCGAAGTCCAGATTTCTTTAGTTGATTATAAAACATTTTTTGTTATAATTTTATAATTAGTGCCATGATTAATGTTAAGTAGTCAGGAATGAAAAGATTCCAGCACTAATTACTGTATTTTTTTGTGTATAAGATGATACTTTTGTCCAAAATTGTTAGAGCAAAAATAGGGGCTTGTCTTATACATGGGAGTAACTGGTTTGAGAGGATTTCTTAATTTTGGGTTGGAAAAGTAGGAGTCATCTTCTACATGGGGCGGGGGATCTCACACACAGAAAAATACAGTAGATAGGTAGACAAGATGGAGGCATGACATATTTTAGAGGAGACAGTGGTTTATATACGGGTATACCTGAGATGTTTCTGTAATCGAAAACTGCATAAACAGAAGAAAGTTCTGGAAATTTACTGTTACATATTATTAGGCAATGATAACATTAGAGGGTGTAGGAAAATATTTAAATTTATATTGGCAACCTCCTCACATTGGTATAGCTTTCCTGAAACAAGTATACTATTTAACAGTAGACCCCCGATGATTCAAAGAACATTGCTTCCCACTCCTAAGGTGTGCCCATCGGCCAACTTAAGTCATCTCAAAGTCAGGTGTCCCCCACCTTGCTGTCATTTTAGTATGAAACTAAATTTCAAGTATCTGAGGAGGAGCGAAGAGGAAGGCCCTAATCCTGATCCTGGCACTCCAGCTGGCATGTCCCCCGTCTTGGAGTAGCCTGAGGAAAATGTGGCCCCATCTTTTTTTCCATTGAGGATTTGGGTTTTTCTTAAATCTGACTTGGGAAATAGCTATTACAATGAATGTGCAGCTTTTCCCTTTTGCATGTTGCAGCAAAATGGTTCGTCGCGTGCTAAAGGAAATGATTGCTCATAATTATGACCGTTTCTCCAAGAGCGGAGCCTCTTCTGCCTATACTGGCTACATAGACCGTACGTAACCCCAGAAAGGCTTCCCCTTCCATGCCTCTCCCCAGCTTGGCATTCCTGGAACTGTTATTAAATTACAGCTTTTTTTTTCGTCATTAGGTAGTCCACATTCGGCATCTACTTACAGCCTTGACATTCTTTACTCTGGTTCTGGCATTCTCAGGAGAAGTAACCTGAACATTGTTCAGTCCATGGGGAAGGCCCATCTTCATGGCAGCCAGGTAACTCATTTTCCATTATTTTGCTGAATAAAGTATGTAAGAAGTTAGTCTGAGGTAAAATAAAATATGTATTGATGGTAACACCATAGACTGCATAAGTTAATGGTGACTTCTGTAACATGTCACCCATGATTCTATCATTTGCAAGAGGGCCGTATGGTTTATAATCCTAGAGAAAGTTCCAAATATGAACTTGAAACCTAAGTAATTTGATTCTCTGGACTTGCTAAACATCCATTTGTCTTTTCAAAGGCACACATATTCACAGACTTGAGATTGGGCCGGTACTTCTGACATGTGTCTTTTTAAAGATTTTATTTTTATTCACAGATATATTCCTTGGAGCTTCAGACACTTAATTCCAGAATCTATTTTCCTTTTCTATGTGTTTCTGTGATGAGATTGCTTCCCCACAATAAAAACTTTTGTAATAGAATATGACTCTCTAAAGAGTCAATTGATGTTTTTCCAATACTGCTAGGAGAGAAAAGAATGAAGTCTAGGCATTTGACAATTGGCTGACTTCCATCTCTTTGGTTTACTGTGGAAAGACTTTCTAATTTTGAAATCTGCTTTCTTTTTAGGTTTTATGTATAGCAAATTATAATGTTCTAAATAAGCTCTTTTAAGCTTAAACAATGATCCCGTGTCATATAAACTTGAGTTCCTATCAATATTATATTACTACACCCTGTGATGGGACTGCACTCTAAAATGCCGAACACCCAGTGGTTATGGAGGACAAAGCATGTGTAGGAGTCTTGTGTGTAGTAGAGATCAGGATGTGAGTTCCCTCATGGTGCTCATCAGTCCTTCCTTTGAGCTAGAGAGAAAAGGTTGGTATGGAAAGGTGTGAGTCATGGTTTGGAGAGTTCCATACCCTTTCAAAACAGCAGCTTTAGGGTAACTTTTCCCAACACCTTTCCATCTCCTTTTAGGGGCTTTACACTATAGCTGATTTGTATGATAGACCCGGAGATACTAAGAGTCTTCAGGATGACACCGTGAAATTGAAAGCTCATGGCCTTTTTAGTTAGAGGAGTGTGAATCTTACAAAATGGATAAACTCACATGTACCCCAAAGGGTGGGTGTGAGGGTTAAATTAAGAAAACTAACTCACTTTATATTCAGGCATAGAGTAGTTGTTTTCTGTTTTGGTTTGGTTTTGCCTAGCTGCAACAGATTTTTGAGTTTCTGACTTCCTAGGAAAGTTCTGGCTGTAGCTCACCATCACTTAGAGAACAGGAAGACAGCTTATGTCATGAATGTTATATTCCTTTTTCCCTAGGTGGTCATCGAAGCCCAAGGCCTGGAGGCCTTAATAGCTGCCACTCCCGATGAGGGGGAGGAGAACCTTGATTCCTATGCTGGCCTGTCAGCTATCCTCTTTGATGTTCAGCTCAGACCTGTCACTTTTTTCAATGGATACAGTGATTTGATGTCCAAAATGCTGTCAGCATCAAGTGACCCTGTCAGTGTGGTGAAAGGACTTATTCTGCTAATTGATCATTCTCAGGTAATTCATGCATTCTCCAAGTATTTATTGAATTCCTAAAATGTGCCGGGCACATTTTAAATGTGATTTGTGTTTGGGGGATACGAGACAAAGTTCCACAGATCTTGGAGCTCACATTCCCAGCATTCAGCCTCTCGGCATTATTGCCCCTTTTCCTTTCTCTCTTGTAAATGTAAGAAGGGATTGCTTTTGCCTTTATTAGGTGATTAAGACAACTCCTCACTGTTGAGGCAAAAAAGAAAATATTCGATATAATGTGAGTATAATATAACATCAGTTGTATCTCCATACAGTGAAGAGACAGAGAGAGAGAGAGAGAGAGAAAATGTTAATGCTAATGCAAATAAGAAATTATGGAGAAAATAGCCTAGGATATACCAGAGCAGAGATGGCATGACCTGCTCACTTGGTTTTCCTGGGCATGAAGGCTTGGCCTTAGCTTAGACTCTGAAAGCAGGAGCTGAACCACATAGCTTCATAAGTTACTGATGAAAAACATGACAATGATGATGAAGATCCATAGAGTCCATCGTTTTGACCCTGCCAAATTAGTAGAGGCACAAACAACCAGTGACATCAACCATGTCTCATAAACATGCTGCCGCAAACTCTCGTTTTTAGGGAATATTACAAAGGTTCATTCATTAGTGGAGAATAGGAAAATGTTCATTCACTTGAATTGCATTCTTCAGAAGGTTTACTTAATTTTCATAATGCCGTGGTCTTACATTACTCTACTAAAGTATGATGATACTGTCTTTTGTGCAGTAAGATTTAGGTGACCCAAGATACTATGGGCTGGAAGTGGTCTGACTCAAGAGATTTTCTGAGAAACAGAAGAAGGTTAATCTGAATAACCTTTGAGTTTGGATGTTTGATGTTTAAAAAATCTTTTAATAGCCTGACTTATTTCCTGCCTTACTAAGCATAGCAATATAAAAAGTGGAATATTTGCTAAATATGGATCCTAAGGGAAATCTTTAAAGTGATCTCTGTGTACTCTAATTCATACTGTGATTAGAGCTATGTGAGGAGATTCAATTAGAATTTACAGACTATAGGACTTGCTTGGCAAGTTTGCTTTTGTGGTTCAATAAATTCATAAATGATAACCTAGGTTTGAATGTTGTCCCCACTAGTTACTTTCTGTGTGCTCTTGGGAAGTTACTTAATATTAATAGCTTTAAACCAAGATTCCCTACTAATGAAGTAAGGTATTTGGAAAATGGTTCAAAATTTTTGCCAGCTTTGTTTCTTGCCAGATTATTTGGGGATTCTGATTTGTTGGCTTCTGGTTATCAAATCATAGATTTGAAGAGCTGGGAGAGACCTCAAATATCAGATCTGACTAAAACTCCAAAACATCATTGATTGGAACTAAATGTTAATTCCTTATCCTTAGTATTCCTCATAACAGTTCAGGATGGCTATATATTACAACAACAACAGCAATACCAAAACAATTTAGGGTAGCTTTAATAAATAATTTGGTTATTATGTAACAAATATTTGGAAGTAGGTAATTCAGCGTTGATATAGAAATCCTAAAATATTGTCAGGATCCAGGCTCTTTTTCCTTCAGCTCAGCCATTTGTACTTACGGCTTTTAACCTCATGCTTTTCCTCTCATGATTATCAGATAGCTGCTGCACTTCCAGCACTGTTGCCTCACTCCAAAAAGGAAGAATGGAAGGGTCAGGGGCAATAGAGCCTGACACATTTTTAGTCTGCCATGATGAAGTAACTGCTTGAGCTAAAGCCAACCTACCTGACTCTTTTTAAAAGAACTTCCCTGGTGGTTCCATCTATCCCTACAAAAGATAAGCATCTACAAAAGTTGCCACTTTGTAATCAACTAAAACTATGTAATGTGGTTATCTCTAGCTGCAAGAGAAGCTTGTAAATGTGGTTTTTCAATGGTTGAATTGACACTGAACAAAACTGTGTTTCTGTTGATGTAAATGAAAAGAAGGCCAACCAGCAGTGCCTCTCATATCCCTAAATCCTCAAGGTCACACGTGAAAAAGCAGTTTCAAATTGTATCAGAATTATACACTGTATGCTTCCTTTGCAGTATTGCCTTTGGGGCGATTCATTCTTAATGGAAGAATCTCTGAGGAAGGCATAAGAGTGCTGAGGATGTAGTTCATATTTTAAGATATAGGTAGAATAACAGTTTAATGTCATCTGTATAGACTCAGGTGTCCATCAATGGTATGAACCCAGGTATAAAACTTGATGCAAATATAAATAGTAACGTAGATTAAGGTTAGCAAAGTTTTATGTAAAGGGCAGAGAGTAAATATTTGGCTTTGTGGGACACATGGTCTCTGTTGCAGCTATTCACCTCTGCCATTGTAAAGTGAAAATAGCCATCAGAGGTATATTAACAAGTGACTGTGGCGGTGTTCCAAAATTTTTTTATTTACAACAACAACCAGTGGACCAGATTTACCTGTAAGCCATTGTGTGCCAACCCCTGATCTAGATTGTTTTATAAGGTTTTTCTATTCATTAAGCTAGGGTACCCTAAGGCATAGTCTAAGAGAAAGATGGTTCTCCAGCTTGTAAATTATTTGCATAATTCAATGTTTGTAAATTTTAGATCAGAGTATTTGGCAGATACGGTTTGTTATGCAAATAAGCTGTTCCAGGCTCTCTGCTTTGCAGATCACTCCAGTAATGTCATCTAGCTTCAGAGGCACATACCACTTTAGGTCAATTGCTGACATTGAAGGAAATTTTGGCAGTGGATGGCCTGTCATAGCATCAGGGAAGATGGAATTACTCTGTGCTTACTCTCTTAGTTTTCAGCTAATAGCATTACTCTTCAGAGAAGGATGCTGATCAAATCAGCATAATAGTGGGATCCTCTTTAGTCAGCAAAGAACGTGTTTTCTTAAATGGGAAGCAGTGGGATAAGTTGTGAAAATATTGGTGTCTGAACTGTAAGACACACATTTGGGACCAAAATGAAAAGATCAAAGATTACATTAGCTACATAGATAAAGTCTCAGTATCTTGTTCCTCTAGTTCATAGGCAAGAATTTAAGTAAGTCTGCACTCTTGATCAAACTAGGACATAAACCTGTCCTCTATCTTCTTTGCAATATTTCTCAGAACAGGTTTCCTTGCACATGAGGAGTTGAAGGATAGTTATGATTTTATGATGGTCATGGATGGATGTAGTCTCCCCCACTAGAGACAGTCTGGGTGCTCATCTGGCTCCACATGTAGCCTCCACGCCTGATTTTTCTTTTCAATTTTCAGATAAATGCCTACCATGGAAGAATAGTATGAGGATTACGTAAGATGTCAAATATAGAGCTTTTAGGATGCAGTTTGTGCTCAAAAACTATTAGTTCCACTTATTTTATACCCCTCAAAAACTAGAACCACTACACTATGTGGTTTAGAGAGAAAGAGTGGTCTGTCCATCTATAGGGGTCCAAGAAAATTCCTCTGAGCCCACACACAAGAGTTTTTCCATGATTCCTTTGCTTGGGAGAAATGGAATCTCCCCATTTCTAATAGCCATGAAATGATCTTTTCCGTGGCATTGGGTTTTGTTTTGTTTTTTACATCCACCTAATGCATGGTCAGTTAGGACGGTAAAAGTGTACATCAGAGAACTCTGCTGGGTTGGGTGGACTAATAAGATCATAATTTTTCAAATAGGGAGCAAAGAAGAACATACAAAGAAATAAATGCTTCTGAGGCTGGGCACACAGTAGGGCTCCTTAGGGAACAATCAGAATTACAGTGCAAATGCAGAGCTCTAATATCTTGGTTTTGCAGTTCACAGGCATAGGTTAAAATTTGGACATGTGGTTTTCTTAGGATAATTTGTGTTCCTTCATGTTAGTTATGATGCTTGAGAGAACGCCTGTATCCCATCACAACCACATTTGTTCTAGACTGAATGCATCTGTAAATATCCTTCGGGCTCTCTTCTAATGTGTCTTGAGCACTATATTGAGAAACTCATCCAAGTGTTTTTCAGGCTGAAGGTAGCTTAATGCCACAATCAGACTTTTTTTTTTTTTTTTTTTTTTTTTTTTTTTTTTTTTTTTTTTTTTTTTTTTTTTTTTTTTTTTTTTTTTTTTTTTTTTTTTTTTTTTTTTTTTTTTTTTTTTTTTTTTTTTTTTTTTTTTTTTTTGGTATACCTGGTTGTAAACCATGTCCTTCGACTGGCATTTCCTGCCACAATTTTGGAAAGTAGAGTTGATTCAGGGAGACCAGCAGGATCCTTTCTAGAAAATGAAATCATGGCACTTACAGTTGGTGAAAACACAGCTTGTTTGGTCTGAGTAGGGCAGTGACCTAACGTTAGTCACACTGTCAGTTGCCATGAACCTAAGGTCTTTGAATGAACATCAAAAGTAAGGATACTGAGCCTTTCCTCCCAAAACCATTATTTTTCCCAACACTATTCTTATACAGTCTGATTCTAATCCAGCTGAAGTTTTCAGCCAACATCGCTAGAGCTTATGTACACAGAAACTGTAAGACCCAAAGGTTAAATGCTGGCAAACAACACAAAATGATGAGTTACAGACAATTACTAAATTGTTTAGGAGGAACAATGTTTGTAAATGAGTCCCGTCTCTCTGGAATATGCTGTCAAGTTCATGTTGGACTCAACATGTTAATTTGATATCATTGCAAATGTCCAACAACAAGATATTAAGGTTTAGTTAGATTGCTTTGTCTTCCTTTCCTAGCTTGATCTAGGCGATTCCCAGAACTTTTACACTGCAGTGGCAGTTTTTGTCACACTTCTCATTCGTCAGCAGGATGTGGTTGTCTATATTCGACACTGCATATAACATCGAAAGTGCTAAGGCACTTCAAGAGGTCCTTGAGCCCAACCTCTCATCCCCACCCCCAAAGCCACAACTGGATTTGTGATGGAGATGCCTCTATTTTTCCTAATCTGGTGGTTCTCAAATTTGGGTGCATCAGAAGGACATGAGGGTTTATTAAAACACAGATTGCTGGGTCCCACTTGCAGAGTTTCTCAGTCAGTAGGTACGGGATTGGCGTTTCTAACAAGCTTTCAGGACGCAGATATTATTCATCAGGGACCCCACTTTGAGAACCACTTCCCTACCACAGTGAGGCGATGATTGAAAGAGAACTCTTCTTAATTGTCACTTCACTTTTTTTAGTATTTTAATTGAGTACATAATTTAGCAAATTATTAATACTTCCAGTGATCAAGAGTAAGATGTGTTTTTAAGCCTAGAGAAAGACTCCAACATTGATACAAATGGTATGATCAGCAGGAGATCGATGTGCCTTTGAAAAGGGGTTGTCTGATTGCAATTATTATTACTATTATGACATATTTTTGCTTCTAGGAGCTTCAGTTGCAATCTGGACTGAAGGCCAATATGGAGGTCCAGGGTGCTCTAGCTATTGATATTTCTGGTGCAATGGAGTTTAGTCTGTGGTATCGTGAGTCAAAAACTCGAGTGAAAAATCGGTAAGCATATGTATAATACTCTATGCAAAGGACTGTAGAAATAGGTTTTCAGAATTGTTTTCCCTCTTGACTTTTCAAAATCTATGCTTTCTATTTGTGATCATTAAATCACAGCATAGAAAGTAACCTCAGGAAGTAACCGTAGCTTCTATGAGCCGGTCAGTACTTAACACATACAGCTCAGCCAAGAATGTCTGTGCTTTTAAAGACGTCCACTGACAGCTTACCTAGTGGATGGGAGGTTCATTTTCTCTCGGTATTCCACTTCAATAGTTGGCAATGCTGTCAGGAAATTTTACTTTGAAGCAAACTATTTTAGCTTATTTCTCTTGTTGGGATTTCAAATCTGTTTTTCTCTCCTATTTTCAGTTTCAGTTTTTCCTATTTAGTTTTTCTAATCTACCTGTCAGATCAAATGAAAGTATTTGATTTTGAACATGAAACAACTTTTCTAAACCAGTGTAATAAGTGAAAGGATTATTCTCCTCTTTGTTATAACATTGAAGAAAAGAAAATCAAAATGCAATTAATTTTTTGGGGGGATATTTAAAAATATGGTGAGGCACATGTGAGGAAAGAGTGATAAAATTAAATTTTTAAAAATTTTCAATTATGAGTGAATTAAGGACAATCAAAATTTCATGTGAAAAGTGGCTTATGGTGTAACTAAAGGAACCAAAGAATGAGAAATGGAGCAAGCCATCAGAGGGATCAGCAATATAATTTAGGGCTTGCGGTTGAATCAGTCATCTGTTTCCTCTTTCTGAAATATTTTCTATATAGTAGTTTCCCCAAATTAAACTGAATTGAATTCTTTGAAGAAAGAAATCAATAACAATAACAACAACAAAAAAATCTGGATTTTTAAAAGTGCGTAGTTTCCCTAGGAATCTGCCAGTATCCACGTGGTAGCCAACCTATCTGCGTTTGTTCATATAAAAAAAAACATCTCTTAAGATGTTCAGGGTCAGATGGGGTTATCATGTTGTGAAGTATATAAATGTCTAATCACTACATTGTTTTTTACACCTGAAACTAATACACTAATTGGACATTAACTGTAAGTGAAAAATAAATTTTTAAAAATTAAAAAAACCTCTTAAGCTTTTGTTGAGTATAAGGTATTAGAAGGTCCAGTGAAGTATTTAGGGATTTAAATGATACCACCTCTGAACTCCTTTTACAATGACAATAGTAGCTGGTGTGCTTTAAGTTGCACAGCAGAAGTAAGTACCCTTATCAAAAAAGCATGTACATACAACCTAATTTAATTGTACAGTAGCTTCCCACAATTTCATTTAAAGTCTACAATGAAATTAGAGTAGTCCTAGATGCAAACCTTCTCCTGGGTTTGTTTATCCTCTTAATTTTCATCCCAGCCACTCTCCTAAGTCAATCTAGTATGTCTAGCTAGACCTCTGGGTGATTGCTGGAGAACCCACTGTATCATTCCTGGAGCACCATTGTACATGCCCCACTGAAGGAATGGTTCTAAGTGACAACATTTTTTCAAATATCGTGCTGACCATAAACTTATGTTTCTTGAGACCCTTGGGAGAAAGTAATAAATTGAAATAGCTATATAGGAAGCCAACAGAGAAACCAAGAAACCAATTGTTGTAAACATTAACTGTCTTCTTGCTGAGTTTAGACTATCTTTTAAGATAACTCAGGTATTTCTGACTTCCTGAAATGACCAGGTTTCAGGTATATTTTCATCTTGGCCCTTGGAATGCCCATTCCAAACAGTAGTACCGGAGAGGCATTTCATTCTCATGTCTAGAATGGAAGGCTGGGGAATGGTTCAGGGGAAGGGCAAACCTTCATTGCTCAATCACCAGGACTAACCAAGCCCTGTTACTATCAGACCTCTAGTACTCTTAGGTCACACATTAATCATTTAAGTATATCCTTCCAGTCATCAGCCTCATGAGTTCAGACTCTGTGAAATTATAATTGTTAGTCCAGCTCAGTTAAATGTGATACTAATAGGGGTTTCCTCCTCAAATCTTTAGGTTGGCTGTGGTAATAGCGGGTGACATCACCGTGGACTCTTCTTTTGTAAAAGCTGGTCTGGAAATCAGTGCAGAGACAGAAGCAGGGATGGAGTTTATCTCCACAGTGCAGTTCTCTCAGTATCCATTCTTAGTTTGCCTGCAGATGGACAAGGATGCGGCTCCATTCAGGTAAGAAGCAGTGCTCGTGGAATGTTCCAGGGCCACCCCAGTCCATCTGGAACTTGAACCTAGTTTGAACATACGGTTTCAGAAATTAAAAGGAGATGGTAAAAATCCAGTGAATGTAATTTTTTTTAAAATGAGTAAAAGAATAATTGATAATAAGGCTAAAGAAAATCAGTTTCTAGGATACCAAGAAACCATAATGACTAGTTTGATTTGGGAGATAATATCATATTCTATCCAGAAATAATTTATCCAGGAAACAAAGAGATTTGATTTACCATAAGAGTTGCCATGTAGTTTCAGCAAAACTATTGGATGTGTATTTACTATTGGCTATCTTCACAATTGTCTCCTAGACAGAAAGTTCAAAACAAAATATCTTCCAATCACTTACTGTGGTTTAAGAGCCCATGTGAACTCACAGTTTTCAGGTAGTCCGTACAACAGCAACTTGACCTTATTTAAGTTTTGGCTCAACTTGATAGTTAGGGATTTTGAATTTTTTTTTTTAAATGTTTTCAGTAGAAGTCTTAGTGTCTCAAAAACCTAATGTATGATGTCCATGTAACACTGCTTCTACTCTAGGGCTTCTCATTCACACCATGTCTTTTGATCTTATAACCGTGTTTATAACAACACTATCATGTAGAAGTAGAATGCTTTAGGTCTCAATAAAGCTGACTCTCTGTTAGTTGTAGAGGTTTCCTTGACACACTGTTAACCATGAAAGCAATTTGTATACTTAATACAGCAACCCATGTCTTACATCATCTCTTTGGATAAGTAGGCCGGAGTTGAGCATCTTCTTTATATTACTGACATTTCCTGATCCATATTAGGAATGCATAAATGATATGAGGATAAAAATGAGTTGGTTATATTTTTACAGAATAGCATAGAGTGAAGTATAATCAGAATATTAAGCTGTTGCTAATTTATTTAAACTTATATATAGAAGCAACCTCCATTAATGCACTGAAAATATCAACCTTCCACTGGTCAAAAATGCAGTGACCACCAACCCAGGGATATGGCTAACTGGTTTGGTTTCACATTTCACTAGGCCCAGATCTCTGGGAATGTTTTCTTAGCAGCATTCTCACCTTAAATCCAGTTACACTTGCTACTTACTCAAAAAGGGAATGTGCCCAAGGTGGGGCTCCTGGAATGAGGGGTGGGAGACATAGCAAGTATAACATCATCTTCAAAACACTGGGAGGAATTTAGTCCTTCGTGCCAGAGAAATGTATGGTAGGCTCTCAGATTCCAGGTATTTGAAGTATATCTGTTTGTACAAAAAGAAAGGGGAAGAAACAGAATTACCCCATTCATGGGAATGGAAGCCGGTGGGCTTCGGCACCCCCATCTCTTCTGAAACTGCTCTGAAGCAGAAGCTTCAAGAGTACACGAATGACTCCGGTGAGTGTGAGGTGACTTGAATACGTGTGTAATGTTGTTGTTGTTGTTGTTGTTACGCAGGCAATTTGAGACAAAGTATGAAAGGCTGTCCACAGGCAGAGGATACGTCTCGCGGAAAAGGAAAGAAAGGCTAGTGGCAGGATCTGAATTCCCTCTCCACCAAGAGAACTCAGAGATGTGCAAGGTGGTGTTTGCTCCTCAAGCTGAGAGTACTTCTGGTGGCTGGTTTTGAAGCTGACTGGTGACATTTCATGGGAATCCATCTCCCCAGAAGGGATACAATGTGACATGCCTAAGTGCTTGCTCTCTGAGAGCACAGTGTTTACATTTTTGCCTATATTTAAGATTTTTTGTAAAAAGCTATAAAAAACCCCTCACATGATCAAATTTGGGCCCATTCAGTATACTACTCACAGTGTCAATTTTGAGCCAATGCATGTGACACTTTTAGCAACATTCTTAAATCCCTCTCAAATCCCATTTGATATAGTGAGAAAAGTTCTGCTCTAAGAAGAAATTATTATTTATAAAACAACAAAACACACACTCAGAACCCAATTTTATTGCAATAATTTTTAATCAGTGTGCATGTAGCCCTTGATAGAACCTTAAACATGAATTGTTTCTACCAAACACGTTCCCCAATCCAGAAAAAATAGAACTTTTCAAGGGGTAGGAGGGAGTTAGGCAATACGGGACAAGACTTTTCGAAGACATTTGTCAACCAGCTTCCAGAATTAGCATTTATCTCTTCTGTTGTTACTTTTACTAAGCACTGAGGTAGAAGGCATACAGAATTACAACATTCCACCTTGTCTCTCTGCTGTCCATAGAGTCAGTCCCCTGCCTTCTGCCCTACAAAAATATTGGACTTGGCACATAAAAATTTTAAATATTAATTTCAGCAACTCCATCTTATTTTTCTAGTTCCATGTCTCTTTGAGACTGAAATGTGGTACACTGTCCTTTATAAGGGATATCTTCATATATTGATCGTTTTATCTTGCATTCAATTGTCTTGTAGTAGAAGTGCCAGTCTACTTGACTATAATCTGTACAAAGGCCAGAATGACTGAAATCATTTAATATTGCTTTGAGAAGTGGATGGATTTTGACATTTAAAATATGAAATCAAGAAGAGATTGTATTTATTTATACAAGTTAAAAGAGTCATGTTAAACATTTTTCAGACATTTATTAATAAAACAGATACACATTTGTAGTGATAAACCCAAAATAAATCATATATATTCATTTATCCATTAAACACACACACACACACACACACACACACACACACACACACACACACTGGACGCTTAGGTAGCCCATCATTGGTTGCAAATGTAAAATGATGTGTGATGAAATAAATATGTGGAAATCCCATTGAGTTACTTTTGTCTTCTATTGCTCCAAACACCATATTTCTCTGTGCGTGCCAATTTCTGAGCCCAGCTGCATACACAAGTCTCTGCAGCTCTATAGCACAGGCTAGATTCTCTAAGAGGAGGTCAACGCCCTTTGGAAAATGGGCCACTGAAATGAACAGCAGTCAGAACCCATTAAACACCTATGAACTTGAAAACAAGCTCAAAGCCCAGTTTTCATAAAGTTCTTGACTGGCATCCTTAACTGTTATGTTACTGAGAAGAGGGAAAGGAATCAAAAACCGCAGGACAGTGGTGTGTCCTTGGCGGTGGCGTTGGCTCTGGAGGAAGCATCTGTAAAGACACTCATGCTGCAGCAAAAGCAAGTTGATGGAGGGCACTAAGCTGAAGATGTCGTGGGACCTCTGCCGTGTGATGTGTAACAAGCCACTGCTCCTTCCGCGAAAGGTAAAGTAACAACACTTACAGTGAGTGACTGCGGTGTCCTGCACGTTCACGTTCGTGGTAGGCTCCTTCCCGGTGGCTTATCTGCCCAATGGCTGAGTCAAACGCTGCCACCCATTTAGTGAGTAGAGAGTGCTGAGCAACTAACACGCTCCAGAGACACGAGAAACCTGAAGCACAGAACAAACATGGACTCCTTTCTAGAAGAATGCCATAGACACTTAGGAGGCCTGGAGTGATAGTCCACATTTTGGAAAGACATGTGGGAGCCAGAAATGTGACTTGCAGTACTCTGGTTCTGACGATGTCACTGTTCTGAACACCAGTGTCCAGACACATTGTCCCTCTGCCAAGAAGTCTTTCTGCACAGCCTCTAACATGAGTCCCCTGACCCTTTCTCCCCTCCCTAATCCACTCGTCCCCAAATGAACATTAAACTATTGATTGTGTCCATGGGTTGTTTGTTTGTTTGTTCATTTCTTTTCTCTTTGTTGCTTTCAGTTTTATATTCCGCATATGAGTGAAGTCATACAGTTCTTTGTTTTTTCTGTCTGGCTTATTTCACTTAGCATGATGACTCTAAGTCCATCCATGTTGTAGCAAATGGCAATATTTCATCTTTTCTTACAGCTGAGTAATATTCTATGTGTGTATATGTACCACAGCTTCTTTAAACAGATCCTTTGTGCTTTTTAAAATTGGGCTATTTTGTCTTTTTATTATTGAGTTGTAAGAGTTCTTTATATATTTATATCAGATACATGATTTGAAAATATTTTTTCCCATTCTGTAAGATGTCTTTTTACTTTCTTGATAGTGTCCTTTGAAGCACAGAGTTTTTAATTTGGATAAAATCCCATTTATGTATTTTTTTTCTTTTGCTGCTTATCTTTTTGGTCATATTTAAGAAACTAATGCTAAATCCAAGGTCAAAAAGATTTACCCCTGTGTTTTATTCTAAGAGTTTTAGCTTTAAATTTAGGTATTTGATCCATTTTGAGTTAATTTTTGTATACTGTATACAGTAGAGGGTCCAGATTCACTCTTTTGTACATGGATATCCAATTGTCCCAGCGACATTTATTGAAAGATGATTCTTTCCCCATTGAATTGTTTTGGCACCCTGTTGAAAATCAACTGACTGTAAGTGTAAAATATCATTTATGAATTGTCAGTTTTATTCCATTAATCTACATGTCTATCATTATACTACTACCACACTGACTTAATTACCGTTGCTTTGTAGTAAATTTTGAAATTGGAAAGTGTGAGTCGACCTACCTTATTCTTTTTCAATATTGTTTTGGTGATTCTGAGTCCCTTGAGTTCCATATGAATCAGTTTCTACAAAACTAGTTGGGATTCTGATAAGGATTGGGTGGAACCTGTGTATTAATTTTAGGGACATTATCATTTTAATATTAAGTCTCCTGATCCATGAACATGGGGCATCTTTCCACTTACTTAAATCTTCTTCAGTTTCTTTCAACAATATCTTATAATTTTTAGGGAATAAGTTTTGCACTTCTTTTGTTAAATTTACTGCAAATGTTTCATTATTTTTGATATAGGTTAGTAAACTTATATAGGCTTCAAATGTACAATTCTATAATGCATCATCTATGTATTGCATTGTGTGTTCACTACCCAGAGTCACTTGTCCTTCCATTATCATATATTTGGACCCCTTTACCTTCTTCTGTCACCTCCTCCCCATTTTTATTATTTTTGATGTTATTGTTTTCTAACTTACATTTTTGGATTGTTATTGCATATGTATAGAAACACAATTGATTTTTTTTTTATATGTTGATCATGAATCCTGCAACCCTGCTGAACTAATTTATTACTTCTAATATCTTTTGGTAGGTGGCTTAGGATTTTCTGTATAAATGATCGTATCATCTGCAAACAAAGTTGTTTTGCTTCTTCTTTTCTAATCTGAATGTCTTTAATTTCATTTTATTGCTGAGTTTCCGGGCTAGAACCTCCAGGACGACGTAGAGTAGGAGTGGTGAGAGAGCATGGTGCTGGTGAAGATGGTGGTGGGGAGAGCTAGCAGAGACAGACAGTAATGACCACAAAACATGAAGGCTCAAATCAAACCACTAAGTAATATACTTGAAATTTTATAAAATCATATTTGAAAGCTTAAAACACATTTAAATAGTCTAAATGCCCTCACGTACAGAGAGGAGAAATAGAACTTGAAGTTCTTACCCCCTCATTAAGAATCTGTTCAGATTCACATTGATCGAATCTTCACTGCTCCTTATCAATTTAGTTGTCAACTAAGAGGCAGTGGTGAACAGGAGAGTGGGACAGAGTTCTGCCTTGGAAGTCCAGTTCCACTGCATACTGGGTGAATGACTCATTCAATTGTCATCTCTGAAACGGTTGTGGTTAAGTCTATTTCACTGGGTTGTTCTTAAGGATTCCTTGAGATAATGTACGTAAAGTACAGTGCCAAGCACAGTAGCATTTGAGGGTGTGGTAATGTCTGTTTCACTGGATTGTTCTAAGGATTCTTTCAGGTAATGCATTTAAAGTACAGTACCAAGTACAGAGTAGCATTTGAAGTGGTCACCTGGAGATTCGAGGTCACAACAGTAAAACTTGGAGAATGTGGGTATCGATCCCACTACCTCTCGCATGCTAAGCGAGCGCTCTACCATTTGAGCTAATTCCCCATGTGGTATTTTCATATAAGTGTTATTTCTGCTCTCACCAATGTTGTTTTAAATATTAGTGGTGTAGTGAGTAATGTTCTCATTTATTAATGATCAGCTTTTATCTCATTTGTCAGCAAAGAGGTTTGTTGGCACTTTATTTCTACCTCTACTTTGCAACTAGCTGGGGAGCACCGTGGCATTTCCTCTGTATGTCTCGCTGCTTGGTGCAGTGTCAGCTGGATATCCCAACCTCTCACAGGCAGCATCTAGGAAGGGGGGAAATGGGGGAGTACAGCAGTGAGGGCAATTTGTAGTAAGATACTGGTGCACATCTGAAATCTCACCTTTTTCATATTACTGCTGCTACATAAGCCTCCCAGCCTGTCAGCTTCCACATCATAACATAAGTAGCCCTCCTAGGTTGTTGTGAGGATGGAATGAGGAAATGGGCTAGTGCCTGGCACAGAGCAACCACGTAATATTCACTAATAGTAACTTCTTACATGTGGTATTATACAACTCCAGAATAAAGCACCATCTAATGCTCTGAGTTCATGGAGTGAATCTATTTTCTAGACTTTCACTCAAGAGCACCATGAGTTTCAGGAAGATAAAAATATTATTTTCACATTATAAAAATTATTCTCATATTTTGTAATAATGCAACTTTCATTCATTTCTTTATGTGCCCAAATTGACTTCAGATTTTACCAATCCTTTTTTTTTAATCTTTAAGCAAATTCCTTTGCATTTGTACTCTGTAAATGTGATAATTACCAAGAGGAAAGGATAAGTGTTTGCATGAGGAAGCAAGGAATGAATTTACAATTCAGCCATAAAATAAGTTCTTGGAAGAAATATTTAGAGGATTCTATATCCTAAGTGAAATGGAGGACATTTTAAGAGTGAAGAAAATACCAGAAGCAGCCTGCATCCCAGCTCAGTCATTATTCTTCCTCAGGACTTGAGCAGAATGTCATGTTTGTGTCTAAACTTCTGACTGTTTTTAGCCAGCATCCTTCTCGCTGTCGGGTTCACTTTCTTTGTCAGGGTCCCCGCAGGAATCTGTCTTCATGTGAAACTGACAGCACATCCAAACAGGGTAATTTAAGAAGAGCTCAATAAACTTTATAAAGACAAGGGCAGGATTTAGGGAAACAAGGCACGGTGTAGCACCCCGAGACTCAGAACTATAGAGAGCCTAAAAGGCCAAGGGAGTAACCAATGGAACCCAAAACGTGTAAGCTGTGTGGAGCTATGGCTTTGGATGAAGGGCAGAAGCAACGCTCACCACTTCCACTGCGAGGGAACCAGGGAAATGGACACCCTGGCTTCACTTTCATTCCTGCCTCTGATCTCCTGCTGGATACTCACTGGCTGAAACTAACTGAACGCCAGAAAGCAATAATGCCTATTGATCCAGACAATCTACAGAGGTATAAAGGGTAGTGAGGGGTTTGGAGGAGCAAATAGAAGAAATCCAGTTAAAGTTTACACAAAAAGTCCTTCCCTACAATTATTAATTCACTTAATCAGTCATCTTACACAACAAGGAGGGTTTTATTAGGATCAAGAAATGTATTAGGTTTAAAAAAATTAAGATAGGTGGCCTCACCTCAAGAAGTGAGGGAAGCAATACAACTGAGAATAACTTGAGTGCAATAATAGAAATGTTGCAAAAAAATGTGTTCATAAGCTTAAAAAGGCATAAAAGGGAAAAAAATAAAGAAAACATCATTAAGGAGGTGAAATTTGAGTGAGGCCACATGATTTCTTTACCTCTATTTTAGCTACTGCTTAACCAAACTTGGTCTCTTCCTTTGGCCATGTATCAGACTTCTTTACTATCCACGATCTCTAAAGCCCCAAAGTGGAGGGCCCTCTGTCTGCCTTCAGCTTGAGTGTGCAGATAAATGCTCTCACTCTCAGAGAGCCTACGGCACAATTGCATGTTTTATTGGACAAGATTATAAAATAATACAAAAATTTAGATTGATAAAAAGTCCACCATCAGAGGTAGATTAGCTATTTACTTTCTATCATGGGATTGCAGTTAATCTAGAATGAATTAGTAGTCCTTTACTACCCTCCTATTTAAAAATGTTTAATCTATTCACAATTGACTTGGAATATCATATAAACCTGAAAGTTATTTTCATACTTCTATTTTTCCTAGAAATAATCCTGTCATAATCTTCTACTGATATGTGTAAACATTTGGATATTCTTTCCAGAACAGGCTTTAGGTTTAAATGACCTGATTCCTTTCGTTAGTAAAAAAAATGAGTTACTTCCAATCTGTTTTGAGGGTACCTATGCCCACTTTTTAAAATACTTTTTCCACTCAATTTTCCTGAAGAGTAAACATAAACAGTCATGGAGTAAGATTTCAGTATGAAATGAATCATTCAAATTATTGAGATACCAAGAGATGCTTAACAGTGGAGATTTTCCAGGCCTTTGTTGAGCTCCTGAGCCAAACCTTCCATGCCAAGTCCCACCCAAATTGCAGATTCATGAGCTAAAGAAATTATTTCCATGGACTTTAAGCCACTAAGTTTTGGGGTTGATTGTTTCTGAACAATATATAACTAGAACAATGGCCTTGCTTGGTTATGAAGATGAGGTCTTCTGGACATCATGTGGTGAATCTGCATTAGCAAGGTTTTAGTAAGTGTCTAAATTGCTCTAGATAAGAAATAGCAGGAAATTAGAAGATTCTGAGCGAGCAAGCTAAGGAATGGAGGAAGCAGAGTAGAGACGAAGAGGGCTCTAACAGTAGGGAGGGTGACGGAAGCACAAATGAACCTAACGACCAGCAAAAATTATCTAGTGCCGGTTAAAGGAGTTTGCTAATTCAGCCAGCTGCCATATGATGAAGCACCTGCTAATCTTCATCCCATGTACCCTAAACCTTCAGCAAAGTCCTGCCACATGTACGGACTTGAGTCAGGAATCCTCAGGATTGAATGGGAGTACTGCAATGAAGTCTAGTAGGGTAATGCAAAGCAGAGTGAAACAGTACACACTTGAGGCAGTATGGAGAAAGGAATGTGAGAATTCACTAGAAACAAGAGCTAGAAAGCAGAGGTCACTCAGGAAAATATACTCGTAGGCCTGAACTGCCCTCAACTTTCTTCCTTGTCTTATCACCCCCAACCCTGGACATATGTGAGGAATCCTGGATGTCTCTCTATGTGGAATGTGGGTTCAAGTCTTTTATGGCTTCACTTTTAAGATTTATCGTGACTTCAGGTGTAGGATGACCATACATACAACTTTAAATGGGACATCACCATTGTTTTCTGTCCCATTTAAAATGGTATGCATGGTTAGCCTATTGAGTTGACTAGTGACTTAAGGGACATATTAAAGCACTGATCCTCACTGTGCAGTAGGTCTCCAAAATATGTGCCTCTTACATTTAGATTCTGAAGGGGATAACTACAATTATACTCCTGGGCCTCAGTATGGGTCCTCAGGGACACCTTGTCTAGGTCGCTCTTTGGTGTCAGTGGAGCATTGTACACCTTGGTAGGTGCCCCTCACAATGCTACTTAATGATGCAAGCACTTACATTCCTTTGGTCAGTCAGGTAAAATACTAAGGCTTCGGGGAAAGATTCCCCAAACATCTACCCTCCAGAACTTTAAGATAATAAATGGCATTGTCTTAGGCCACTAACTTGGCGGTTACCACAACAGAAAACTAATACAGTCTGGATGTGAAACATTAGAGTGTTTTAGTTAAATGAAAGATTTAAATTACAAGAGAGAAGAAAATGTAAATGTTCAAAGCTTGTTTGTGAGTTAAAATAAAGACAAATAATGTACATTTTCTTTGCAGTTACTTTTACTGGAAAAAAAACACAAAACATTTTTTTTTCAAGGGTCAAAATAAAAGACCATTACACAAGATTGCACAATCACTTACATATGCTGGCAGTTAAGGTACATAGGCTAGTCTCACAGTCCTTGTCTAAGTAGTTTTCTCCGATGTAATACACTAGTAATGTCATTCTCAGAGCTGTTGGGCTGGATGCACAGTCCCAACGACCAAGTTCACTGCATTCTGTAACTTCCACCACGATTTCTGTCTGGAAGACAGTTCAAATTTTCACACTCTTTCCATGTACCACAGGCTCATTTCATAGTCAAGGGTATAATTCAGCATCATCCAATGGCTTTCCCCATTCATCACACAATTAACTCTCCTCTGTTTTGGACCTAACTTCCTCAGTCTTCATACTTTTTTCAACCACCATTGTCTTTACTGTACAATAATATGATTTAAATGTAAATATAGAAACCTACATCTTCAAAGGGAGAGAAAAAAAGGACCACCTGCTAGAAAATAGATTCAGGTACCATAGGTATTCAGAGAGCCCTTGAAAGGACTATTTGCCATGCACACTAGCTTGTAAAAAGCAATTATAAAACTAAAAAAAAAAAAAAAAAAAAAAAAAAAAAAAAAAAAAAAAAAAAAAAAAAAAAAAAAAAAAAAAAAAAAAAAAAAAAAAAAAAAAAAAAAAAAAAAAGAAACCAAATTAGATGTACTGTGTGTGTGTGCTTTATTCTGCACCATTATGAATTAAATAGGAATAAATCTAACAATATGCTCTAGTTGCAACATGAAACAAGAATGGTAACAGCTTCCAAATACATCTATGAAAGTTAGGTTCTCTTTGGACACATGCGGCATACAAGTCCCATTTTCAGAATCCTCCACTGGGCCTTGTAATCACATGTGCCACAGATAAACCTGCCTCCCCTTCCCCTCCAGCCCCAGAGGACCAGAGTCTGAAATTCTGATTAGATTCAAGCTCAAGGTACAATTTGGCAAATGCTACATGCTTTATTAATGATTTTATGCACCTGTGAGGTCTACTTAGGACCCAGACATTAGTTAAGAATAGAAACAGTATCTTGAAAATATATATCATGTCTATATGTATATGTCCTTAGAAATCATGTAAAAGCCTAACATAGTTTATGAATTTGAGTTTTATAAGTAGTTTCCTAAAACCAATCTACACATAATTCCCCCCTCAACAGTACTGATAAGATATAGGGCACCTTTTTTCTTTCAAGTATTTGGGTAAAATAGCATACCCTGAGAATCTGGGGTGCAAACCAACACCTTGTAAACTGTAGAATGAAACTCCTCAAGCACCACATAGGAAAATGTATACCATGATCATTTTAAACACAAATGTGTTTTCTCATGCTCACTGATCATGAAATTATAGTCAATCTATTTAGGAATCAATACTGTCCTGCAGTCCAAAGTATGATTTCAGGTAGCATGAGCATTCAGTTTGTAGACAACACATGAAGTATGACAATAATTAAAATGCATCAAATCTCTTTAAGAGGCAAGGAAGATAAAGTCAAATCTGAAATTAAAAAGAAGGAATTTGTATCATTTGGCATTTCCTAGTGATATAAGGATGAATTTGAAATGTGTGTTAACATTTGAGATTTATCATAGAGATGTCAAAATGCAATTTGTTTTAACTTAGTCAACGACACGTAGAAAGCCATATACACACAGATGTATACGGACATACAGACCGACAGCCTATGAATTAAATCACTAACTGCGTATCTGGGCTTTATTTAATCCTGAGGGCAATTTCAGTGAGTGCTTTTTAAAAAATACCTTCTGGTGAATTAAATTTTCATACTGGTTATAAATGTGTTCCATTTTCCAAACACAATTCAAATAGAGCGTATTTCATTCTGACCATTTAACCAACAAGGACCAAGAGGAAATGAGTCAAGATTTCCACACACAGTGCCCTGTGGTTCCTCTGGGAAACTGAGTCACACGTGTAACCCTGAGGGAAAATGGCAAAGGCCACACTCCACAAGTCTGATTCCAACTCAGGGCACTATTGAGAAAATGCTACACGCTTCACAAGTCATTTTGTGTACATAAAACACAAAAAGGGAGTTCAGCAGTCAAAGGGGCATCGTTAAGGTAATAAATAGTTTTATGTGCTGGAAGGTTCGTGGACTCTAATTCCGCTTCACTTTGGTTGAAAGAGAAAGGGCACAGCCACTTCTTTCAAATATCAACGTAACCTCAAGAGATAAGAACAATGACAATGAAGGTGTGGACTGACCTCCTGGCTTCTAAAACGTTCCTCCCTAGCACGTGAGGTAGTAAATGCCCAGCAGCTTTGTATGGTTTCAGGAAGGAGAGAACCATAACGTTCCCAACAAAAGACGTCATATTCATAGAAGGTTATTTTCAGGTTCCGTTCTCCACCACTGAGACATTTACCTCACCCTTGACAACTCCTCAGAGGGAAAATGAGAAGCTCTCCTTTCTTTTCCAGTTTCTATTCTAGTTTACCTCCACGTGAAAATTCAAGGCTCAGGTCTGCTGGTGACAAATAATTACCAATAGCTTACGGAGCCCACAGACCATTGGTAGGTAAGAACTTTAGTACATTTTCTAGGAAAGGGGAGTCCATCTTTTTGAAGAGCTGACAAGCAGTTGATAAGTCAACATGACTACTGGGCTTTCCTAAAAGTTACATCAATTCTGGTACTGCTTTATACAAATCCTATATGAGTTTCACCAGAGAGGTTCCAATACTTGAGAATTCAGGGGACTGTTTTGAATAATGTAGGTTTGAAATCCTTGAATTGGATTCTACTTTTCTTGTTTCAATATTAAATGGCCTCCTACCCAGCCACCCTCCACTGAAAATGAGGAAGGCTGATAATGTAAGTAGTTTCTCAGTGGTGAAAACTTAAGGACGTTTTGAGGTCAATCTGTTGACGTACCGGGTGAGAAGCCCTCTGTGACAACGGCATAATACTTCCCTAATATAGCACCAGGGCATCTTCGCCATACACAGAGGCAGCTTCATAGTTCACGTGTCATGTCTCATAGAGGCCACTGCTCCATTTCATAACCCGTGAGCCCAGCGATGGATAGAATCGAGACCAGAGCTGACTATTCCTCCCTCAAACCTTGCCTTTCACCCAACAATTGTTTTGTGATAAAAATGTATTTTAAGAAAGGCTCTGAAAGTGAAATTGAGTTGTTTTTTTTTAAAGAGTCGAAGATAGGAAGCATAAGTACAAAGTAATGAGATGACATACATCTCAGTTTTTTTTACCCTCAATTTTAGTCAAGAATAGCGTAAAATTGTGTGGTTTCAGGAAGCAATGGTAAGCAGAAACCAAATATTGATTACCATTAAAATCAAAACATGGCTGTACAAAAAATGCCCAGAATGCTTTATCTTTGAACAAATAAATAAGAGGAAATTCCTTAAATAAGAAAGCCTGGAAGAATCTTCAAGATATTCTTTCTGAAAGTAAGAAATATGACAATGTAACATGTATCGAATATATATTGACACACAATAATTCTGACAAGCAAAATACTTATCTGTTCAATTAACTCTTTAAGGCTCACTGTGAGCACTCACTAAATAACCTTCAGAATTGGATTACAACTGAGTCAGACTGACTGTCCATGAAAACTTCTGTAATTTGGATTCTTAGCATCGCTTACAACCATAAGGAGCAAGGGACGTAACGCTAGGTATGTTACTGGTATGGCGAGGGAGAGAGTCAGAGCTTACATTCTAGTCTATCACCCCAAACAGGTCACTCTTCAGACTACAAACCATCTGTGAGAGACAGGAGTATGCAACTATGGAGGGAATCATTGAAAAAGACAGAAAAAAAAAAAAAAGAAAAAAGAAAAGAAAATGCTACACACACTTAACCAAGTTTGAATTACTAGGGGAAAATAGGTTTTTATACCTTTCTGATACTAATGGCTTCATTTTAAATAACTAGCTCTTCAGTATTTTAAGTCACTCTATTTTAAGGCAACAGAGAGTGTCACAACATTGTACAAATGGGAAAATTAAAATAAAGTGTAAAGGTTAAAACCACCATTTTTCACAAGCACATCTGAAATCATGCTACACCCAATGAAAGAACATGTAGAATATAACCAAGAGAATGACTAGGCTTGGCTGGTGTAGGACTCAAAGTGCAGACCCATCACGGCTAAAATCCAAGCGTGTGCTGTAATTCTGCCAGCTAGTCTTCACGTATTCCAGAAACTACAAGGAGATTTGTGATTCAAATTATTGATTTGCTAGCTTGGTTTACAAGGGAATCAAGCCCATTCTGTTGTGTGGTTTGAATGAACTATAAAAACACTTGAGAGATTGCTGTCTAGTCACAAGGAGGAAAAGAGGGATAAAAAGCTTATAGCCTGAATTTAAGTATAAAAAGAAATAGTTTCACAGGGGAAAAAATGCAACCATTCAATCAGTCTAGTAAAACTAAACTAACACAATCTATCTTAATGGGGTTGTTCAGGAAAATATAGAAACTTACACACTTGGTTTATAAGAAGCAAAAACTAAGAATAACACATGTAGAGGAAGTTTTTCAGATGAATTCTTGGTGCTGTTATAAAGCAACCTTCAGATTAAAGAAGAGTAGTCCGTCTTTCTGTGTTGTTCCTATAAACAAAGATAGTCAAAGAACAGATGGTTAGTTCTAAAGGTAAATCTCATCTTTAAAGAAGCAAGAAAGAGGTCATATACATTTTATTTAACCATTTGGCTGATTTCAATATTAATGATGATGACGTTCACATTTTAAAATGTGTTTGCCAAATGTTTCTGGGCTTACTAGACCTTATATTGACTTCAAGAAAGTGCCCAAAGTAGAACCTCTCTTGGAAACTTGAATCTAGTCAACTACATGAAAATAATTTGAGTTAAATACGTAGTTTCATAGAAATCATCCATGAAAGAGATAACACTGCATGACAGATACGTTTCTAAAATATCATGCAGAAATGAAATTTAGCATAAGCTAGTAATCTAGTTACATGAAGTGAACTCTATACTGAGAATTCTTGTAAAGCGAATGATCACCACCTAAATTCTGTGGAATTTCATGTAGTACATTTTGTTTAAAACAAGATATACGGGTTAGAACTTATAACCTAGTTAAATCCATTCTAAGATAAGCATTAACATGTTCAAAAGCTTACTGAAAATGTGCCCTTTCTCTCAACTTTCTTTCTCTAGAGTATTCTAGAACTTTGCCTAAAGAATGTTTTTTTTTTTTGTTTGTTTTTTAACATTTGTGAGTTGCTACTTGAACATGGTATTATGCAGACTGAGATAGAGTGGCCTACAGGAAGTATGTGGGAGGGATTAGGAAGACTCAGGTAAAAAGTAGCCTTCAGAAAGTATCAAATAACAGTTATCTAATCCGGTTACACGCAACCGGAACAACCAGCAAGGAATATTTTAATCTTGTCATCTAGAAACTAACATGTTGAATATATGATTTGAAAAAAGTCTATAAGAAATATTATGGTTTTGCACATATATATTTCATGTTTATTCATTTTATTCCTTTGTATTTTATATTAGGAATGACCTTCACGATGAACGGGACCATTGTTGAGTTTAAAGACTTCTCATTTGCTAAACTGAGCTTTTTCGACCCAAGTACATATGAAGTAGCAACAGGGAAATAAAATATAATTACAAGGCAGGGAGAAGAAACTAGAAGAAAGACTATGAAGAATCACTTCAATGCAATCCAAGGATGTGACAACAACTCAGGCTGGGCCCCATCATGAAGCAAGATTTGCAAAGTTTCCCTAAGCCAAGTGAGAAGACACGGAGGAGAGGGAGGCAGGAAAAAAGAAAGCGAGGAAGAGAGGGAGGGAAGGAGGGAGGAAGGAAAAGAGAAAGAGAGAGACAGAGATGGAGAGACAAAGTGAGAGGGCCTGGGGGACACTTGAGGACATTGAGAGCTATCTGAGAAACAGGGAAAATCTGTTTATGCAATCTACTGGGGTCACTTTCAGGGATCCCTAGTGCAGACATCGTCTTTTCATTCATTCACAAGGTATTGCTTCTGCTTAAGTTCACTTGAGAGGAATTTTATTTGAAATCTTGAAAGGAATAAAGTTGTTCCAATTCCTATTAAGGATAAAAAAATAAAACCACCAGGTTAACCAATCAGAGGATCGTGAAGCAGTCAGTAAAGATGAGAGGGGTGATTTACACTGTGTCACCAGGCAGTTTGGCCTGGCTGACTTCCCGTGGTTATAGGACCAGGACACATGACAGGGTTCAGCGGGGATGCTGGGTCAGATTCTCCTTGCTCCACACAGGACTGTGCCCAGACCGAGAGGAAAATCACTACATGCAGCTGGCAGTCTAAGCCCAGAGTTATGTAACGTTCTGGAAAGCCTGGGGGGATAGTAGAGTACTCTGACCCACAGCCAACTGACTCACCCCAAGTGATGGGCCTGTTCAAAGGGGACTGCAGAGCTGCAGACACTGCCTCCAGTTTGGGGACAGATAACGCAATCCTGGGCACAGGCTCCAGACACGGCCCGGGTCATCTGCAAGGGTGAGGGCTGCTGTTCTCGCTCTGGTGAGGACGAAGAGAGGTGCAAACGAGGGGCCGTGTGTGAGAGCGCGGCCACAGAGCACAAAGGCCGGGGTTTCAGAGGCCCTGTTGATTTGGGAAAAGTTATTTCTTCATTTGTCAATCCGGACAAAAGTAGTACGTACTAATGCTTACTTTAAGAATCAGGTGGCATAATGTTGAGTCTTGGTATATAATAAATGATTAATGTTCATCAACTGTTACTTTTCATTAGTATTAATTTTATAGGGGTGCTGAGGCATTGATGAGGTTATAATCTCCAAGGCAGCTTGAACTCTTGCTACATGCTGTGAACAATTCGATTTGTCCTTTGCAATGGTTTTATAACTCAATCTTCACAACACTCCTGCAAGGTGTGGTCATGTTACAGTTGAGAACACTGAGGCCAAGAGAGGGCAAGTCACTCGTCCAGAGTTCTAAGAGTATCAGAATTTAGGCCTGGGTTGCCCGCCTTCAAGGCGTACGTACTGGGGCTTCCGTCAAACCACAGCGCTCCCTGCCAATTAAAATGCATGAACCCGCTGGCATCAGGGGGACCCCACTCTCAGGTGGACATCCCATACGCACACAGAACTACCCCACCCCGGGAGCCAAGCCCCCGGAAGTGCTGATGGCGGCTCAGATTTCTCTTTGGGGCATAAAATCTTCTAATAACTAAGGGCAGCTAATTTTTTTAATCAGAAGAAAAACACACAGGGAGGCTTAGTATAGGCCAGACCTTATCAGATTCAGGGTCAATTTCTTACCTTATTCTTTTCCCTATTTCCCAGATGAGGGAAGGGGGACAGTTCACAACCAGGAATTGAGACCTGGGGGGTAGAGAGTAAGAGAAGGGCAAACAGAGGGCCGTGTGTAAGAGCTCTGCCTCGGCGCCCAGAAGGCCGGGACGCGGCTGACCTGTTGGTTTGGGACAAGTTATTTCTTCATTTGTCAAATCGGGATAAAAGTAACATGTACTTGTTTCAAGAATCAGATGGCATAATGTTAAGTCTTGGTACATAATAAGGGATTAACACACAACTATTACTTTTCATTTTTATTAATTTTATAGAGGGTAGAGAAGAAAATAATAAGGGCAGTAAAATTGTGGAGAAAGGCACAAAATTAGGAGCTAGAGGAAAGCTACAATCCAGGAAAAGACAAAGGGAAGAAAGAGAAGGTAAATAAAGACATTAAGAAGATTAAAGAGCGGTCATATGTCATACTTGGGAGAGGAAGTAACAACCGAGCCAGGAAAAAACTAGAAATAAACAAATTAATTCGGGAGTGTAACTATGGAATGGAATGAAAATTAAACGGCCCCAGCCCGGACCCTTGGCCTCCAGCACGAGGCTGCAAAGCCCATACAGGTGGGGGAGCCGGCAGGGAGCACTGGCCCTTTAAGTCGTCCAGTCTGTGATGAAAACAAACTACAAACAAAAAGTGAGGAGAGAAGGGAAGAAGCAAGTTGTGCCATTAATGTAAATCAGCTTGCAGTGAATGGGAAAGGAGAAACCACAGCAAGGAATAAAACCACACACACACACACACACACACACACACACACACAAGCAAAGAACAGAAACTAAATTCTCAAAAGCACAGCGAGGGCAGAAAGGAAGGGAAGTGAACTAGTGGGACAGACACCAGGCAGGAGGACCACCAAACAGGAGGGACCCCAGGAAGAAAGGAGGAGGGGACAGGAATGTAGTTTGGGTCACAACTCTGCCCCAAAGGGACCCTATGACTGAAGAAGGGCCATTGATTTAACCTCTCCGAGCTCCAATTTCCTCTTGCAATTTTACCACAGGGGACGGATGGGGTTTGATGATCTAAGAAACTCTCCAGGGTCCCCTTAGAACACCCTCCAAAAATAGGTCCTCTGAATCTAGCCCTCTTTCCCTTTCGACTTAGTTGCTGACCTGTGGGGATCTATCCAGGGGTTAGAAATAACTCCAGGGAAGTAAGGAGAAAACAAAGACCAACATGCTGGAGCAACATAAAGCACACTCAGAAATGAACAAACAAATGGATCAAGTCTTACAGAAAAAGTAAAAAAGACATTCAAATGAAACAAAATAATTGCAATACCCATTTAATAGCAAGCATACTGACAAAGTTTTCTTCTACTATTATTATTATTACATATTTATTTTACCTTTATGCCCTTGTAAATGGTATGTATTACTTTTCAATTGAAATTTTAAAACAGAAATATGGCATCTACGTGGCTGGGCAGGAGAAAGCAGGAGAGTGACTGTCAGAGAAGTGAAAATACAGCTACACTCCTCCAGTGACAGAAAACCAAGACGAAAATCATCTTATTGGAAAAGGCACCAAAGATCCTACGGAGCTGGGACTTTCAAAACAAAAATCAACAAACAGCAAAGGTTTAAAACAGAAAAGTCTTAACAATAGAGAGAGAGAGAGAGAGAGAGAGAGAAAAGAAGTGAAGTTTTGCAGCCAGCGTGCCTAACCCACTGGTGTGTTACAAATGGGTTCCTGTTGGGACCATCTGGTCCCTGGGCCACCGGCTGTAAACAGCCTCATCCATTTATCACAATCTATGATGTCGTTACTAAACAATAATAAAATAAATAACATTACTAATTGTCTTAGACGTGGGAAAGGCCCATCTAGAAAAGCAAACCTAAAGGGAAATTCGTAACAGAATAATTAGGAAGCGATAACAGTAGCCGGTTATGCTCAAATATACAAGGGCTGTCCGGAAAAATTCCAGCCACAAATGCCTCTGTTTTTCATATTGCATGGCTGGATGCTTTGGGACAGCCCTCATGTGCGGGGGGCAGTGGGGGGTGGGGGAGGCAAGGAAGCAAAGCTCCCTGTTACAATGTGCGGCTAAAAACAGGCGATGAAATACTTATTATTTGAATTGGAAGGAATCTTAAAGGCTAAGATGGGACTTGAACCCTGGTTTTGCAGCTCTGTGTGTCCCATGTGTGTCCTCCTGCTGGAGTGTGTCCTCCTGGCTGACAGGACTGCACCAGGTCACATGGGAGTTCACAGTCACAGCAGAGTACACTGTGGCTGGTAGAGTGTAAACACGTAATTTATCTTTGTTGAATGAATGAGGGAATTAGTGCATTGCATTCAAACGTTCATTTTACGCATGTCCAGGGAGGCAGAGACTAGATCCCAGGTGTCCTGGCTGCCCGTTGGGAGCACACTGCTGCTGTCTGCCACCCTTCCTTGGCTCCGTGCCTCCTACCGAGGAGCCCACCAAGTGGCCTGCAGGGAGTGTGGTATGGCCCAGGAGCTAAGGGCCAGCTTCACCATCCTGTCCTGGAACCTTGCAAAACCTTTGCTTCCTAAGCCCCTGTTTTCTTCTCTGTGCAGTGTTGTGATTGGGTAAATTCATTTATGTGATTTGGTTTCAAGGGCACAGAAAGTCCTACCCCACCTCAAGGGAAACCTGTGGGACACGTCTGGTTTTCAAAGGAAATCTTGAACTGAAACCAGCTCCCAATGTTTCCCACAAGGACCAAGAGTACGGCTGAGTACAAGGTCATTTTTGGATATACATGAACAATGTGTAAATTTGTTCATACAAGGAAAAGAACTACACACTTCTTTACATATCTGTCTTTCCTTTGGAAATCGGAATAAAACTTTCATGAAGCTGAGTTTTGAAGGATTTTCGTGAGTTATCTGACTTTTGATAATTACATTTTTTTGCCTGTGCACCAAAAGCTAATCGTTGGTTCCCCCTCTCCCCCCAGTCCCCTTAAACCAGCTCTTGCTTTCAGTCTATCTTTAGGGCTGTGGCCCAAAATAAAGGTTGTGCTTTCCAAAAGGGAAAAATTTTCAAAATAAGCACCATTCAAATCTCAAACACGAAAAATCTCTGATTTATATTTGTGTCTGATGGAAACAGCTCCAGGCGTCATTGCTCCAGACGCAGCAGGCATGAGAGCGGCCAAGGCAGCTGCTAAGGGGACACAACCTGAGCCTGTGCCTGGTGCCTCCCGCCTCTGAGCCCTGTCCTCCCTTCCCCTTGCTTGTGCACCTCCACAGCTCCCACGAAGGCCTCACAGGATGAGCCACGCCAAAATAGCCTCAGGTAAACACATCACCTGTCTGGAAGATTAAAGTGCTTTTTGTCTATAGGCTGTTCTTTTCCTTTCGCAAAACCAATCCTCGAATGCTGAGTACCTTCCACATGCATACTAATTTTTTTTGTTTGTTTTATTTTCTCCATCAGACTGAAGATGCATTGTTTATCTTTAACCCTCCACCTTCCCTCTTTGTTTGTGCTCATCACACGGCACCTGTTGCAAACTCCTGGAGAAAATGAACTCAAATCATCTATTTCTAGATTGCAAGGAAAACAAGGCTTGTGCTTCCACCTGAGTTCTTAGAGAAAGACCCAAGGATTTTTGAAGGGTGGCCTAATCTTGCTTTGCAGTCTAATAAATGGAATGCACGGCAACAATCTCTTAATTTGAAAAAGGTTTTGTAAATTGCAATACACTGTTAGGACATCTGACATTCGGATACGTTTTGAGGAGTAGATGTTGTGGACGCGAGTGTCATGAGTGCTAGTGACTTTGTAGCCCAAGAACACACACAGTTGGTGAGAAGAAACTGTGACTCTAATCTAATGACCCCACTTCCTAATTTAAGGCTCTTTCATTGCACAGCAAAACAATGTTCCTCTATCCTTTTGCAGTTCAGAAAAGAGAGAAATGGCTTTTTGTCTTTTATATAAGCATAGAAAAGATTTCTCACCCATCCATCTCCTTTCTTGGTTAGGTATAATTTTACCAAGAAGTGTAAGTCCAAGAAACATTTATAATGTCAACCCTTCCTAATCGGAAGGGAACAGTAAAATGAGGGGCAGTTGGTCCCCGTAATGTTGACATCTTTGTGCTCCTATCTGATGCTTGCCCCTGTATATTGCATGTCTGACCTGAGGTGGCCTGGTTCAGGCAAACTGGGCTCACTTTTCCTATCAAGTTCCATGGACTGTATTTACAGCAAGGAGTCCTGTCTGTGACTTTGGATTAACTTGGGTGTTAGGAATCTACTTTATCTGATTTCCTTTGGTGGGTGGGGGAGGGGCAAGTGGGAGTTGCTTCTTTTTTTGAAGAGAATGCAGATACCAAAATGATGCACTGTAAGGACTGCAGCTGAGAGCAGAAGATTCCGTCCACAGGGACTGAATCAAACCCAGCAGCCCCCCCACCCCCCCACCCAAGAAGCCACAACAGCTCCATAATCTCCCCTCTGATAGAGGTCAAGAGTGTGCTGGCGTGCGCGCGCGCGTGTGTGTGTGTAAAAACCTTAGACTCGTCTAAGAAAAACTATTCCGATCATCTCAAAAGGGAAAAACAAGGGCTTAAGAAAAATCAGTCTCTCTGTAAGAAACGTCAAGAGGAAGATGTGGAGGAGGGAGAGAAGCTATTCTGCCAATTTTAGAAAACGCTCATAACAAGAAAATGTCAGGTTTTGACTCTCCTTACTTCTGAGGAGCAACCAGATTCGCTGCTGTCCCCAGGGGTGGCTCAGGATGTTCTGCCTTCTGTCAGGAGGCCACCCGGAATGGAGTGAGGCTAACTCCGTAAAATCCAGGCCGGGTTTTTGTGTCTGTCCCCTGCCAAACTTCACCGACCGCTATCTGACAGATTCAAGCTTCGCTTTCCTCCTACTCACAGGTGAGAAAAACACTCAGGCAGTTTGAAAAGGTCAAAGAGGAAAGGCCATGGGGACCGAGGAGTGGGGGGAGGAGGAAGCTTGGCCAGAAAATGAGCTTCTTAGTAATTTGGATGGGGTTTTGTTCTCATCTTCCCCAATACCCATTTCTAAACCGCTTCCTCTGTTGGAAATCTGGCACTTCGAACACAAAGACACAGGATTGCTCCTAATTCCTTAAACACGATTATCAGAGTCACATCACTCACCAGCAGCTGCTTCGGCTGGCGTCCTGGGGACTGCTCATTATCTGTGCTCCACCACAAAGCTCATGGTGGTGCCATCAAAAGAAGGGGGGGCAATGATCCTTGGCCCCAGGGGCTGCGAAGTGATGCTGATGACAGGCTTGCCGTGCAGCTGGGCAAAGCCCTTGGCCCCCACGAGCTGGGGTGTGGCTGCTGGGGTCGAGCTGGGAGCCGAGGCGGGAGACTGACCAGAGGCCATGAAGTATGGGGCCTCGGACAATGTTGAAGCTGCCTCTTTGCTGGGGGGCTCTCCGGCCACCTGGGAGAGCTCACCGCTCCCTGGAGTGTGAGCAATGGGTGTGGGCTGCAGGGCGTTGGCAGGCAGCACCGTGGGCAGAAATCCAGGGTAGATCATGTAGGTAGGTCCATAGGCCCCGGGACTCAGGGCCAAGGGGGGCACAGGGAGGGACATGGGAGCCACAGCCTGCTGCTGGGAGGTCATGGGCACATCCACATACTGCCCTGTCTCGGGGTCAAACAGTCTCCGGGTCATGGGCTGTACTGGGGTGTCCACCAGATAGTACTGGCCAGTCGTCACATCCAGGAGCATCTTGCGCTGGGTCTGCTGCGGCTGCGGCTGCTGGAAGGGGTCTGTGTGGGCCGGAGCTGAGCCTGCAGGAGCTGGGGCAGGCATGCCCGGCGGGGAGAAGCAGAGGACCTGGGGCTGGGCCCCCTGCAGGGTAAAGGGCAGCGGCTGTTGGTGGTAGACGGCAGTGGGGGGATGCTCAGGGCTCTGTGGCCCTGGGGGGGCAGCTACTGTCTCCCGTGGGTTGTCAGGTTTGGTACGCCAAGCTGGCCGGCTGGTTCCACTGACCTGGGAGCCTTTGGGGTTGCTGGGTAACTGACTGCGGGCGCTCAGTGGGGGCAAGCTGCAGAGAGTGGCCACTGAGGGGGCTGGGGCCCCTTCCCTGCCGGCCACAGGCCTGCCTACAAGCTCCGCAGTGGCAGAGCTTCCTTTAAGGGGGATGGTCAGGTAATTCTCACAGTCACCGTTGCTCTTCTCCAAATTGCTGCCACTTTTCCTACTGGTCACCTCATGGACAGGTGCCCTGCTGGCTGGAGAGATCTTGAGGGACCGGAGTCCCTGAGCCTTGATGACCTTTGCTGCTGAAGGACTCTCTGGAGAAAGCCCCTGTGGGAACTTGCCGGCGACACCTCCAGTTTTCTGGGTGCTGCTGGCACTCACCGTGAACACGTTCCGGTTACAGGGGAGTGGCGGGAGGGGCTGCAGGGGCTGGGTTCTCTCCACGTCCTTGTGGATTGGGGGAATATAGAGGGATCGGGGCCTTTCCCTGGCCAGGTTCTCAAAGGCAGCGGCCCGCGACGACACGCTCTCGGCGCTCGAGTTGGAGTTTCTCCGCTGCAAACGCTCCAGGGGCCCCCCTCGCAGGACCACTCCGCCCTTGTTTCCTGGGCTCCGCTCTCCCACCTCGCCCAGACGTTTTGCCAGCTTGTCAGGGTCCCCCTCGGCGCCCCCGGCCCCTTCCCTCTCCTCGCTGGCAATGAGGGACAGGACATGGCTGTCCGTCATCATGGGCAAGGGGTCGCTCTTGCGCTTCCACTCGTTCCTGTTGAAGCTGTACAGCTCCTCCATGGACCTCACGGCGGCGGTCAGCTTCTCCAGGGCGTTCCGCGACGGCTTGGGGCCTTTCCCTTCCTCCTTGACCTCCTCGTCCTTGTTCTTCTCTGGGGTCTTCTGGGAAGAGGTCTTGGAGACGATCTTGAGCACAGGCAGGTAGGAGCCCTGCTCCGGCTTATTGGGGGCGATGGTGGCCACAGGCAGCCTGCCAGATGCCCTGTGGACCAGGACCGTCCCTTCTGGCGAGGAGGAATTCACGCCGCCACCTTTGCTCAGGCCCTCTCTGGGCTCCATGCTGTCTTCCCTGTGGTTCACTACGGCCTGGCAGGTAATCACTAAGGGGGACAGGGATCCGGAGCTGCCGGCCGCAGTGGCCAGCTGCCTGGGTTTGGGCCCGGTCAGCCCCTGCTCTGGGGTCACACTGCCCTTGTCGCTGCTGTCCCCTGACCCTTTGATTAGTTTCCTGACGTCTCGCACCTGGTGGAGGGGGCCCTGAGCCTTGGCCTTGTCTCTGACGTCTCTCACCTGGAAGTGGGGCACTTTTTCCAGGTTGTCCCCCCGGAAGAGTTTCTGCTGCGCTCGGGTGTTGTCCTCCAGGGTCTTGAGGAGGTTCGAGGCGCTGCTGCCGGCCAGCTTGGGCGTGAGCAGCTTGGCGATGTTGAAGTCGGAGCTCGGCTGCTGCACGCTCCCCAGCCGGATCTTGATTTCCGGGGCCTTGGGCCTGATCACCGCCGTGGAGGTGGCCTGGGCCGCAGGGTACTTGGTGGCCTGTTTCCCTGGCTGCTTGTCCTTGGGTGTCTGCTGGATGTTGGGGACAAAGAGACGGGACATGATGGTGGACTTGCCGGCAGAGATCTCCCCGAGGTCGGCCCTCCAGTCGCCCCCCTTGGGGAGGTTCAGCTTCCCCACGGGGACTTTTTCCTCTCGCGTCTCGGCCTCTTTCTCCTTCCACGATCGGAACGCACTGTTCTGACTGCGGAGGAAGATGCCCTTGACCGTCTCGGAGGCACTCTTTTTAATTTCGCACACGTCCTCTGCGTGCCCGTCGGCCAGGTGGCGGCCGAAGCCCGCGTGGCTCTCCCGGGGAGCACTGGCTTTGAAGACTGGGGATTTAGCCCCGGCCGCCGCCGCCTCCCCGCCCGCCTCCGGCAGGCCGAGCGCCGCGCACTCGGAGCCTGCCTCGGAGTGGCGCGAGCTCTGCCTCTGCAGGCCCCTGTCCCGCGGCTTGTCGGGGCCCTCCGGCTCCTTGCCCCTGCTGGACAGGCTCTGGTGGGACGTGTCCGTGATTTCTCCCCGCTCCATTTTGAACTCGTGTTCCCGTTGCATCTTCTTCGAGATGACATTTTTGAGCAGACTGGAAGCAAACTTGGACTTCTTTTGCGGGCCCTCTGCACGGGAGGCGGGCTTGCTGCTCTCGGAGGTCTCCGAGCCGTCATCATCCGTGTGCACCGACCCAGGGCCCTTGCCGGGGCCTTTGGGCGCCTTGCAGGGCCCAGCGGCGGAGCTGGCTTTGCTCTCACTGCGGAAATTCAGAGGCTCCAGCAGGGTGACCACGCGGGAGCCCGTCTGGACCTGCTTCTGGAAACACAGAGGCGTCTCCACATGTTTGATTTCCCCCTCGACTTTGCTGACCACGAACTCCAAGGCTTTGGTCTGGGACTTCCTGGAGTGGATACAGAGCCGGTCTGCGGTCGCCCTGGCCTCGCTGCCCCTCCTCAGACCGGCGGCCACCGAGGCCGCGCTGCTCCTCAGCAGGCTCTGCTCCACCCTAGCGCCGACGCCCCCACATTTTAGGTCCAGGAAGGTCGACCAACGCCCGAAGCCGACTTCGGAGAGCGTGGAGGACTCCCGGGAGCTGATGTTCAGAGCCTCGAAGTAGGGGTAAGCGAGGCTCCGGAAGGAACGCGAGGTCAGGTTACGCACCTCTTTGTCCGCATCGTCCAGTTCGCTGACCGCACTGGAGGCCCCGCTGGAATAGTCCACCAGCTCCTTGGCCCGGATGGCCCCGCACCGGGTTTGCAGGCGAGCAGGGACAGCAATGAACTTCTTTGCATGGTCCTGAGCCACGGCTGCAGCCGGGTCCTGCTTCAGTGAACTTGAATGGTGTTCAGCTGCTGTAGAGACTCGGAGGCTCATGTCGCCTTCATGCTTGGCAGCGTAAATAATGTTTTGCTTTGCACGCACGTTGCTAGGCTCATTTATAGCCCGGGAAGTCGGTTTGATTGATAGGAGGATCTGGCTCGCTGCACTCCCACAGCTGCTTGCGGCGGCTGCTGCCCCTGTAGCTGCCTCCGGGGGCTCCGGCAAGGGCTCGGGCCCAGGGGCAGTGCCAGGCCCAGTGGGTGGGGGAGTCGGGCCCCTGTCGGAGGGGCCGCTGCCCACTTCCGTGCTACTGGTGTCGCGACCACTGCTGCCTGCGCTGGGGCGAGCCGGGTCACTGCTGGTGGGGCTGGGTGTCCGGGTGGCATTGGTGCTGGAGGTGGTGCTGAGGTAGCAGCTGTTGTCCTCGTCTTCGGTCGGGGTGGTGAGGTCCCCTGGGGTCTCGTCGCTGCCACCGAAAGAAGCGTAGTCTACGAACGAGTAGATCACGTTGTTGTCCTCGAAGTCCCATCGGGAGGCCAGCCCCACGTCGAAATCCATGTCCTGCTCCACCTCGCTCAGCTGGATCTCGTGGGTGGTGATGTAGTGAGCCTCCTCATTTTTGGGGGGGCCCCTGCTGCCCTGAGACTTGGCAATAATGTCCCTGCACGCTCTTCCATCTTCTCCTTCCCCTCCTCCCCTTCCTCCTCCTGCTTCTTTCCCTCCCGTTTCTCCCCGGGGCTGGCAGCTCAGGGCACTCTCACCACTGTCACTCTCAAAGCCTAAAGATGAAGACGAGGTGGCCAGAGCCCCTGTTGGTGTGGTGGTTTCCTCCAGCTTGGAAAGGCCACCTTCTGCTTTGTCCTCTGGGGAGGAGGAGGAGGAGGAGGAGGAAGATGAGAGGTTGCTGCCCTTATCAGTGCAGGAGAGCTGGGATCTGGAGAGTTCCGAGGAAGCAGCATTCTTCTGGGGGTGTGGAGCCTGGCGTTCTTGACCCCTGGATTCCTCTTGGGCTTTCTCCTTGGGACTCCTGGGGGCCCTTGGATCCACAGGTGAGCCCTCCGGAGCAGGTTTCATGGTCCCAGGACTCTCCCTCTGGACTCCTGCTGAAGCGCACACCTCCACATAGTTTGCTTCTCGCCGGGAGGAGGCCGATGGCTCGGGCAGCAGCTGCTGCGTTAGCTCCTGGCTATCGTGAGCTCTGCTCACCCCGTCTGCCACCTCCCTCGATCTGGCCTGCGGAGTCAGCTCAGGAGTGGCAGCTTCCATTCTGAGCCCTTGCCTAGGTTTCAGCGACAAGAAGAGACAGTGGTGAGTGCTGGGGCTGTCCTGGGTTCCTCTCTGGCCCCGGAGGGACTGCAATGTTGCCTGAAGCAGGGTCCCACGTGCCTGAGCTGGCCCCAAGGCTGGAGGCACCACGGCTGCTGCTGTCACCACCTTCCAATGCTTCAGCCCCTGTGGCGGGGCCCTGACAAGCCTGAGGGGGGTGGGAATGCTCCTGGATGGGGTGACAGTGGTGGTCTGTGGCCAGGGGGCTGCCGCTCTGGCCGCCGAGACTGTGGCCACCTTCCTGTAGCTGAGCTGTTCTGTCCAGTTGCTTGCCCGGCTACGTCGGCAGCTAGGAGTCTGAATGCCATAGGTGACGGAAGGAGCAGCACCTGCAGGTCGGCCCCGGGACTCCCAGAAATGAAAGGAAAGCATGTGCTATTTCTTTTGAAGCCTTGTCCTTTTCCTGGATGGGGCGAGAGTGGGTCACATCATTCCAGAAATATTTTTAGTGTCTATTCCTTAGTCATAGTGAAACCACACTGGAGGGTAGAGAGGAGGCTCTAAAAAGAGAGAAGTTCGGGCTGGAGGAGGCATGCGGGGTGGAATTCAGATCAACCCAGTGTTCTATATCATCTATTATGGTGGTGTCTGAGTGGGAAACGAGTCTCCACTCACTGCCACTTTTACTCCCAAGCCCATTCTTAAATAAAACGCACATTCTGCATTGCATTTCAAATCAATTAAGGACAATCCAGAACGATTTCAAAATCTCCCTTGGACCTATTGTAAGCTTTACGTGTCCCTCAAAAGCTCTGCGTTGCCTGCCTCTGTTTCTCGAATGAGGAGGTGAGCTCTGATAATAAAACTTTTCAAAGGAATAAAACATCCTATCCCCTTTTCCCTAAAGTTACACTCCATGAAACATAATCTGTTTGTATCAAAATAGGAAAAGTCCCTTCTAGAATCGTCACTGCACTGACTCGAAATACAAAAGGGTAATTTCCAAAGACTTAAAACATAACGCTTTACAACAAAGAAACAAACACTCATGGACACAGTCAATAGTTTGGTGGTTATCTGTGGGTACAGGGGGCAGGGGGTGGGAGAGGAGGGAGGGGAGTCAAATACGTGGTGGTGGAAACAGAACTGACTCTGGGTGGTGAGCATATAATGCAACACATAGACGATGCACTGTAGAATTGTACACCTGGGACCTATGTAACTTTTGCTAACCAATGTCACCCCAATAAATTTAACAATAAAAAATATAACACTTTAAAGAAACTTTTAATTACAGTCACTAAAAAGGAGCATATGGGGTCAAAATTGACACTACATCAACTCTCAGTACTATCTAGTCAATCTCAAAAAAAGTTCCCTACAGGGTCTCCAGACTCTGATGACTCTGGGTGGTGAACACATAACATGACACACAGACGATATACTGTAGAATTGTACACCTGGAACCTATGTAATTTTTGCTAATCTATGTCACCACAATAACTTTAACAATAAGAAAAAATGGGGTGTTATTTGTGTAACCATAAGCATGTATGGTTATGACTTTGTAATAAAATTATAACTCAAGTCTGGTTTTACTTCTGCCAGACCCTATATATGACATGTTATGTGTATATCAATATACTACACACACACACACACACACACACACACATACACACACCTTTAATGTATTAAATGTGAAAGCACAATTTGTTCCATAAATTTATTAGGTGTCTATTTTGTGTGAGGCACAATTCTATGGGTTCTGAGTAAATACATCTAATTGTGATATGTGTTTTTAAAAAAGTTCCCTAAACTTCTAAAACTGTGACAAGACAATAAACCTCCAATTAAATATAGCCCGAGCTACAGCCTCCTGATTCAGTTACACTGGCTGAATTCCAGACCTGCAGGGCTCCAAGCCAATAGGCACGAAAGAACAACGAACACACTTACCCTTCATGAGTACAGTGTGGCTTGGAGGGAAGTTCACAGAGGAAATGTGACCCGCTGGCATGCCCCAAGGAAACGAAGCCAAAATCCCAGCTCACTGGCTCTGAGGTACATCCATTTCAGACAATTCCATAGTTGTGCAAGTGAATTTGCCAGGCAACCCACGATGAGGGTTCTGTGCTGGCCATCCTCAGGGCAGATGCCTTGGGTGCTATCCGTGGAGAACCACGACTCTTGGTTTTGGTGAGATCTGGCCGTCATCACCTGCCCGGCCCACTTGCACCACTATACATAGTCTATGTGTCACTTAGGCCGATTGAATAAAGCACTATTTTAAACATCCACATTTGTGGTAACCAAAAATAACACCATCAGCCATCCCCTTCCAACATGAAAGCCACCCCCGCACAGAAAAATGTTCCTTCCTCTGGGTAGGCCTGGGGGTGGGTAGGATGTGGGAGGCCCTGACGACCGTAGCATTTACCTTCCCGTATTGAGACGTGGACGGCACAGCCCTGCCACTCTCCCCACGACAGCTCGCGTCTGCCCAGATCATTGCCATTAAAACCATAACATAAGAAAAGACTGGAAATAGCATCACAATGTGGCTCTGAAACCAGAACACCAGGTAGAAAGAGTAAAAGATAAAAAGGAAAGAGAAACAGAGAGGGGCAGAGAGGATGGGAATGAAACAACAACAAGGAGACGAGAGAATTTGCCAAATTCGTCATCAACTTTTTGCCTACGGAGAATCATGTTCAAGGGCGCAAAATCCTAGATTCTTCATGATAATATGATATTTAAAGATAAGAATAATTATGGCTAAGACTAATACAGTGCTCACCATGTGCAGGGCACTATTCGGAGAACTTTGAAATGTATGTATATGGACTTATTTCATCCTCACAACAACCTGATGAGTTAGATAAATTACAGTAGTGGTTTTCTGGATGGGAAAGCTGAGGCACAGGGATGTGAAGGAATTATAAAGCAGAGCTCAAACCCAGCCACTCTGGCCCTAGAACTTGAACCTTTACCATATGCTACGGAGCCTTGCTGACTACCATGCTCAAACTCTCTCCACGGCACCCCGATGCTCAGCCAGAAGGGACCAGTGCACCACCGGGTAATTTCATCTGCTTGACCACAAATAAACCATGTAACCATATATCGGTTTTGTGTGGTTTTTTTTCCATATCATCCACCTGTGTACACTTCATACACTCAGGAATTAAGGAACCTGATCCTATAAATAAAATGAAATAAAATATAATTGGCTCCCTCAGGCAAGCAGAGTATTTTTAATGTCCCATTTTAATTTTGCTTTGAAGCCTTGAACAATAAATCCCGAACACTGTCTCGTGCCCTGTGGGCCATACACACTCCATAAATGAATAGAGGGCAGAGCTTCTGCCCATCAAGGCAATTATAGTCTAAGGAGGAATTTTTCCAGCATTTTCCATATGGCTCTGCCTGTCATAACAACTTGACAGATTTCAGGAGTTTCCCCCGGCACTTGGCAAAGTGCAACGTGGGAAGGTCAGATGCCTTGGGTACAATGCATAATTGCTTCATGCCTGAAGTTCTGCAGACCCAGTTCCAGAGCCTTTCTTCCTCCAGAGAGCACAGCCATTGCCAAAGCTCTCCAAGAGACCAAGAGAGAGGTTATCCTAAAAGAGGTACTTACCTCCAAAATATCTGTGTGGCTCCTTTTCTCTTTTCTATCTGAATGAATGCCAGTGTAGGAAAAAAATTGTAGAAAAAATCCTTTTCAAATAAAATCAATTTTCAAAAAGTAGGATTTAATTCAAACCGGAAATTCTATTTAAAAACCAATAAAGACTCTATTAAAAGATGTAAAGAAAAGAAACTCATAAATGGAAAAACAATGATCAAATAAAGGGTAAAGTAAGACAATTACCCCAAACTGCCTACCCTCCAGCATTTTCAGAGTTCCAGGAAGTGTATGTTAGTACGAAATATGCTCAATTCTGTTGAACTAATTTGCAGTCATCTGGTAGCCATGGAGCCTTTTATTCCCTAATATGACTACAGTCATTTTTTTGACAGATGAACTCAGTGATTGCCTACCTGATCTCACCTCTTGAGCAATTAACGGTGACTAATGTCACAAGCATTAACCCATAGTAAGCAGGCACACTTGCTAGATCAGGCAAGGTATTAATACATTTGGTAAATAGCTTTATATGGGAATTCAAAGAGCAACAAAGGAAGTGAATCAGTGTCATTATTTTTATCACTGCAGAGAATGTTTCTGAGCATTCCCTGAACGTCTTGTGAGATGTATCATAGTATGGAAAATTTTAACATGATTAAAGAAATTAAGAATGAAGGCCAGACTGTCCACCAACTGGCGAAAGGGTATGGTTATATTTCCGGTCTCTGACAGTGGCACAACATGATAGACAAGTACATCATTCAAAAGGAAGAAAAGTTTATCAGATGTAGACAACTAGACTAGAAGTAATAAATTTATACTTTGACTCAAGGTGGGAGTCAGAGAAAGTGTGGTACCAAACACAGACATTTTCAGGATTCTCTGGGATCGATAGATAAGATTCTCTGATTATTTTAAATTGTGTGTAAGTTATTCCACAAATCCTTGTACACCTACCCCACACAATGATGTGAAGAATGCTTTTCTGTTGGTCACAGTTTAAGGCCCAGAGTGTGGCCCAGGTGGGCACACCAAAGAATTACATCCAGGAAAGTTACCATATTATTTATTTTTCGCCTGGGTTGTGCCAAAGAATATCTATGTGTTCGGTTACTGAGATAAATACTTTACATATTTTAGCTCATTTAATCCTCTCAAAAACACTATGAGAGTGGGAGTTCCCTGATAGTGTAGTGGCTTAAGGCTTCGCGCTGGCGCTGTCAGCGCTGCAGCCTGGGTTCGATTCCTAGCCAGGGAGCTACCCACATACCAAAAAGCAAAAGCAAAAACAAAAACCAAAAACAAACAAAAAACAAAAAACGCTATGAGAGAGAATGTTATTCTCATTTTATGGATAAAAAATTGAGGTTGAGTGAAGGCACGTAGCCTGCATGATTTTTCACAATTAGCAAGTGCTGGAGCCCTGACTGCCCAACTCTGAGTGACTCAAGCCCACACTCAGCTGATGATTGAGCACTCAGCCCATGAGGTGACAATCACAGACTCATTCCCACTGCTGGCCAATTAGTTGTTCTACAGCCTCAACCAGCTGCCTGCAAACAGGACCAGCTGGTCACCTTGGAGTCCAAGGAAACAGAGTGGCAGGATTAGTGTAAAACTATCCCTGTGAGTAGAAACAGTATGTACCACCAGGATGAATAAGTAGCACTATCTTCTTGTGCAAAAAGGAGCCCGTTACTGTAGGATCGCACCATGCACATTGCAGATGCAACCCCTTAGTTATGCCCTTAAAACTGGGAAGGGCAGGAAGAAACAGTTCACTACCAGAAATAAAACTTGTCTTTTATGAGATAAGCCATATTGCTTTTCAGGAAAAAATTAAAAACTGTGTATTTATTTCTATAGTTTGAATATATACAGAAGAGAAGCGATTTAGAAATACTTGAGAAAGAAATATTTGGTAGACATTGTCTAAGTCACTTAAATTTTCTAATCTTTAATTTTTAATACACAGTATAAAATAATAATGGTGTTCCTACATTACCGAGTCAATGTACACCTGAATAAAAATACCTGTGGAAACATGGTAAATTTTAGTGTTATGCTAAGTAAAAATACTACTACTACTACTACTAAATTTAATAGATTTAAATTATTTATCCAGACTTCTCAGTCATTACAAAATATTAACATTTTTCACTAGCAAAGGAGTTAATACATACAAACGTTTAAAAATAATGCCTCGGAAACAGCCTAGGAATAATCCATAATGGCTATGTTGGTTATTCTTATCTGTGGAATATGTTAGCATGTACATTGCCTCCTCTAAATTTTTTTATTAGTTTCAGGTGTACAAAACAACATAATGATTAGACATTTACAAACCTCAATAAAGTGATAACCCCACCAAGTCCACTACCCATCTGACGCCATACAAGCTATTACAACACTATTGACTATATTCCCTGTGCTGTACTCTACGAGATGTGATAAAAAATACAGGGAATGTTCAAATTAAAATGTGTATTACGGTAAAGAACGCATTGCATTAATCCACCTCAAAAATACTTACCTTTGCTGTGAACACACTTATTTATCCCCACTTGCCACTTTCTGAAGCAGTTCTGGAAGGCCTCTCTCATGGGTGTTTCTAGTGGCACTGTTGTGGCTGCCTCGATGTCCTGCATCCAGGTCACACATCATTTCCGGTATGGCAATTTCTGTTTAATAAAAACATTTCGGTGTGCTCTCATCCACCTTATTGAATCAATTCAGGACATGGAGGCAGCCACAGCAGTGCAGCTAAAGGCTGTCATGAAAGAGGACTTCCAGAACTGCTTCAGAAAGTGGCAAAAACGATGAGATCAGTGTGTTTGAAGAGAGGAGGAGTACACTGAGGGCAATGAATGGCAATATGTCTTTCATTATAATACATTTTTTATTTAAACATTCACCATGTATATTCTGGGACTATATATTTTATATTTTTAATTATAGTTGACATTCAATATGATTTTAGTTTTAGTATATAGCACAGTGGTTAGGCATTATAATTTTTTTTTTTTTTTTTTTTTTTTTTTTTTGGTATGTGGGTAGTTCCCTGACTGGGAATCGAACCCAGGCTGCAGCGTTGACAGCACCAGCGCCGAAGCCTTAAGCCACTACACCACCAGGGAACTCCAAGCATTATAATTTATGAAGTGATCCACCCAATAATCTAGTGTCCATCTGACACCCTAATAGTTTTTACATCGTTATGGACTCTGTTCCCCATTCTGTATTTCACATCCCCGTGACTGTTTTCTGACTACCGATTTGCACTTCCTAATCCCTCACCTTTCTCACCCAGGCCCCCAACCTCCCTCCCATCTGGCAACCATCAGTTTGTTTTCTCTATCTACGAGTCTACCAGAAATAAAATTGTAACAGACACTCAAGTCTGAACACAGAGGGCAGAAGAAAGGGTTCTTTACTTTCATTCTGTGTGTCAGCGTGTAAATCAAGGGGTTGCTCTCTCGGGTTGCCCCCTGCCCCACCTCGCTCTCTCACCTCTCAATGGTCTCCTAACATTTTGCTCTCCCTTTGCCCACTCTCATTCTCTTTCATCCTCTGGCCCCTAAGGATCGATTCCATCTGGTTCTCTCTTCACAGAGTAGCGGGGGTTTTGGTGTTTCAGACCTTACTGGATAAAGAATTATCCCTTCCAGACCAGCCTCCAAGTGAAACATTAACAGGACACATAAATCTTCCTCTCTGTAATGCTGACTGCTTTGAAGAGCCTACCTATAACTGTTCCTCTCCCTGACTGTCTGCTATCGGAATTTGCAGGAGGTAGGGTCCTGAGAGGGAGTGTTGTGAAGGTGTCTCCCAGTCTGGGACAGCAGGTCATTAAGCTTTAGTAAGTTACTGTAAATTTTCCCAGTTGGTGGTGAAAAGGAATTTAAATAATCAGTAAACTCAGCTGCCTATCTACAAGGGTATCATGAATGAATGAATGCTTTCTGTGATTTTAGAAAGAAATGTTTTCTTTGCTCTTTCATTTTTGGTATTGCATTTTGGGGGCTAAAATCATGTTTCTGTTTTGTGTTATTTGGGAAAATATTTCTTCTCCCCACATTACTGATTTCAAACATGAGCCTTGAAAGGTTTACTCAATATTTCCCTTTTCAGCTTCTATTTTCTATGAATATTTGGAATAATTGTGAAAATAATTTGAGATCTCATTTCTTTTCTTGATTCAAATCTCACGTTCAAATCTGCTCAAAGCTGAAGTAGTAAGATGAAAATTAAGCAATTTTTGAGAAAAAGATCTGACAGTTTCTATCATACAGAGTAAGAACATTAGGTTTTAATAATGTATGGACAGGTTTATTGCTGCATATTGTGATAGTAAAAAGCTGGAAACCACCTAAATATCAATCAATAAAGGAATGGTTAATTAAGTACTGTGCATGGATACTATGACGCATTATGCAGACATTAATTCTGTAGACATTGAATGAACAAGAACATATATTCCAATCTTGGAAGAATTCCCATGAAGAGGGAATTACAGGATAAAAAGTGTTAGTATAATTGCATTCCAAAAAACCAATAATAAAATGTATTAAGTGAACATATATATAGTTGTGTCAACAGAAATTATGTAGAAGTAAACACGAAACTAACATTGTTTTGGCATATGGGGGAAATTAAGATTGAATGACTATTATTAAATTACTCTTTATGCAGCTCAGTGTTGTTTCCACTATTCCAATAAATATGTTTTTCTTTTATAATAGAAAATAAATGTTTATTTTTAGAAAATTTTTATTTCTTCTATAAAATTTCCTTAAGCCTATTTAGCTTAGAGTTGAAGCAAAGACAACTCCTATACCGACAGGCCAAAGAGAATTTTAGCTTTGTTTGCTTATTTTATTAATGTAAAAAATGAGATTCAGAGAATTTAAGTAACTTGCCAAAGATCACACAGCTATGAGTAGTGGAGGAAGACTAGTATCCATCTCTCCTGACCCCAAAGTCAGTGCTTACTCCTGGGTTGCTCAAACTTTGTCATCCAAGTGACAAAAGGGAAAAGGAGACTAAATTGATTTCTCAAAAACTTCACGTATTTTACCTAAAAAAAGCAAATCATTTTATTGAGACGCCGTTTGGCTTTAAAAAATAATGTGAATGAAACGAACTACTGCCACATGCAACAATATAGAAGAATCTCAACATAAAGTTAGGAGAATGAAGCCAGCTACCAAGAGAACATGTTAAATGATTCTATTTACATAAAAATCTAAAACAGGACAAATTGACTACTGGTATTTGAAGTCAGGATGGTGGTTACTCTCGGTGATGGTGTCAGGAAAGGGGCAAATGGGGGCTGTGCAGTGCTGGAATGTTCTCTGTCTTTATCTGGGTGCTGGTTACACGGATACATTCACTTTGTAAACATATATCAAGCTGTTTGTTTATGATTGTTCACTTCTCTGAACACGTTATAAAATACATTCATTAAAAATTAATGTGATTTTTATAACCATAAATACCTTTTTCTATTTTCTCATATATTTTTTCAAATCTTGAAATAATAGTTTCTAAAAATATGCAATATTTATTTTGTCACTCCACATACTACTTGGTAAACTCTGGGTTGTCCATCCCCCTGGTTTTTTTGCTGAGAAGCATGGGGTCATGGCCAGCGTTGGCTGCAGCTGTAAGTCAGGACATTTTGGGGTGGTCAACAAAGTGTTCCTGAGCTTGGGCACTGGAGTTACACTGCCTGAGTTTGAATAATGGCTCCACCAATCCTAGTACTACAGTTAAGGACAAATAATTTAACTTCCCCTTTACTCCAATAGGGTAGCCAATGGAATCCAATTGAGGTCAATACAGTTGTGCGGATTCCACTGGTTAATCCATTTAAGGCACTTAGCATAGAGCGTGGTCCATAGTGAGCACGGAATAAATGTTAATTATTGCTGACTAATGGTATGCTGTGCAGAAATTTTAGTGCTTCTCCCCCTACACGTGCGTCTGCCAGCCTTATCCCTGCAACCAGGACACCACACACAGCTTTAACTGTATCAGATGCCTAATATTTTACAAATTGAATTGAATCCAGTGGTTCCTCATGTCTTTTGGAGAGTGTCCATCCCCTCAGTTTGCATTTAAGTGTGTCCCCCATTTCAGTCCCCTCCTATTTTCTAGCTTCAGCTTTTTCAGTGGTCTGTATCGATCTCTAATCACTCGGTCTAGAAACGTTTCCCAGCATGCCTTCCATTTTTCTTTCTCAGGGTGTTCCTTTGCTTACATCTTTCACGCTCCCTATTTTCTGAAATATCCTTCCTCCTTCTCTGTACCTTGTACAGTGTAACCAGTTTTTAAGACCACGATTCAAATTGATTTCTTATGGCAATGCTTTTAATATTTTTTGATTCACAACATTTTATGAGTATTTAATAATTTCAATTTGACAGTTCTTTTTCTTAGGAAAAAAATAGGTACACATACAAACCAGGGGTCCCCAGTCCCAGGATCATTGACAGGTGTGCTGCTCCATGGTCTGTTAGAAATCGGGTTGCACAGCAGGAGGTCAGCCTCGGGGCAGTGGGGGAGTGAGCTAAGTTCATTTGTATTTACAGCCACTCCCTGTCGCTCACATTACCATCTGAGGTCCGCCTCCTGATTCTCATGGAGCGAGAACCCTATTGTGAACTGCGCATGGGAGGGATCTAGGTTGCACGCTCCTTGTGAGAATCTAATGCCTGATGATCAAAGTGGAGCTGAGGCGGTGATGCTAGTGCTGGGGAGTGGCTGCAAATACAGATTAACATTAGCAGAGGGGTTTGACTGCACAGAGACCATAAGAAATCAATTGCTTGCAGGCTCATATCAAAACCCTATCAGTGAGTAGTGAGTGACAATTAAGCTGCATCTGCTGGCAGGCTTTATAATGGCAAGTAAGATGTACAATTATTTCATTGTATATTACAATGTAATAATAATAATATAGATAAAGTGCACAATAAATGTAATGTGCTTGAATCATCCTGAGCCATCACCCCCCCACCCCCCACAACCCCCACCTGCTGGTCCATAGAAAAATTGTCTTCCACGAAACCAGTCTCTAGTGCCAAAAAGGTTGGGGACTGCTGTAAACCATCCACTTTTGGAGGTTTTACAATCACCTTGAATTTCAGTTTAGTACCCCAGCAATGGACCTTAGACTACCATCACCATAACAAAGTGCCTCTTATTCTCAATGCCCATAGCGATTTCTCTGTGACTAATAAATTGTATTTTTTTAAACTTACTTTTATGTTCATGTGTCTTTTGTTTTCTCACATTCAGAATATAAGTTTCTTGAGATTAAAGGCTTTAACTTATACACCTGTTTGCCCACAATGTCCAGGCACAATGCTTGTACATAGTGAATCTGCAATAAAACTGTGTTGACTGACTGTTTCTTTATCATCTAGCCTTTCCTCAGGTGATTTATCTTGGCTGACGGTTTGAAACACTTTACATTTGCTGATGGCCACCAACATTATGCCTTTAGCTTAGACACTGTCCCTCAAATTCACATATCCCAGAGGCTACTTGATGCTTTCATGTGACTGTATAATAGATGTCACAGATGTAACCTGTCAAGGAGGGAACTCACGGTTTTTCGTGACGTCCTTCCTTTATCCTAGCCAACCTGATGTTACCACAGTCTTATCCATCTCAATATGTGGTACTTCCACCAATTGAGACCTAGTTCCTCCCTTTTACTCCGCTCATCCCCTTCCCATTCTTTAATGTCTTCTCAAATCAAACTCCAATATGTGTCCCAGAGCCTTTCCCTGCTCTCCATCTCCTGAGTCACCACCATGGTGCACACTCTCATTCTTACACAGCCTCCAAACTGCTTCGCCTGCTCCCTCTTGGCCCCTCTGCCATCCCTTCTCCAGTTGCTGGGATGATTTTTTGCAAATAAAAACCAGTGCCGCCACTCCATCTCTTAAAACCATTTCTTTTGCACTTAGGACGAAATCCAAGGAAGCGTGCATGACCCAGCTCCCACCTGTGTCTCCAGGACTGTTCGCAGGAAACTCTGGTCACACCTATTCTCTCTCTCTCTCTGTTCCTCCAGCAGCAAACTCTTCCCTGCCTTTGGCTGTCAAACTGTTTGAAAAAATCTTCCTCCCTCTCTTCCTCTGGGTTCTTCTTACTCTTCTTGTTTTAGCTTAATCTTCATTTCCTCAGGAGATCTTCTTTGACAACTCTGTTTAAAGTGAGCTTCAGAATGACCATGTATCCCTGAACTCTATATATGATTACACAACATTACATTATAATTATCTTTATAAAATTATCCTGATTTCTTGCCTGTCTTTCACACCAGAATTTAAATTATCTGCAGGCAGGGGTCATGTCTGACTTGTTTATTGCTTGAATACTAATATCTAGGAAAATAGAAGCTTCACGAGGGCAGAGATTTTCTTTTCTTTCTTTATCTTTCTTTTCTTTTTTTTTTTTTTTTTTTACTTTTATTCTCTGACATTGCCCTGGATGCTTACAAAAGGGCCTGCCATACAGTAGGCACACAATAAATCTTTGTTGATGAGTGAATGGCAAGGACACAGGAAGTGTTATTTTGTCTATATTATGGAATAGATCAATCAATCAATCAATAATTTAATTATTATTTTGGATAACTGGAGAAAAGCTAGAAAAATTATTTAGGGAGAATTCTCTTTAAATAAATACCCAAAAATAATTTATAACTAACGCATCACAGCGTCTGACCTATGGGTATCATCAATACATTATTTATAAATGCTCACATCCAAAGTCTTTAGAAACACTTAGCACTCAAAAGTTAGCAAACTTGTCCCTTGTTATTTTGTTTACCTTATAAATTTGCTTAGTGAGAAACTTTTAAAAATAATGCAAAGATGAACTCCCAAAGACGTTATCATCAAACAACACAAATTCAAAATAAATGGTCCTAAAATAATGATTTTTGTTTACAATTCAACTCAACAGTTGATGAGGTAAATTCAGAACAGGATTCTGGTGTATTCCTCAGCATTTCATTAAACCAATCACTGCCTCCAACACAACTTTGCTGTCTGTAGATTGGCTCATTATATCATGCAAGAACCTCCTGGGCCAAAAGAGATCTCAGAACAGATAGTCTTTAAAAGCACAGTGGTCATTAATCAAGAAAGACTGCTTACTTTAAGCTCAGAAAGCTGACCATTTTCTGCTGGCGGCCTCGAGTGTTCAAGTGTGCAGGGAGATCTTGCACTGCTGAGCTTCTAGGCTTAGTGGGATTACAAAGGGAGTGAAATCAGGCAGATCCATTTCAGGCCTGCAGACCCTTCTTGTATTTATAACAAGATGTTTTCCTAGTAACAGTTTATTTTGTTGAAAACATTTAAATAAAAACTTCCAGAGCCTCTTTTCAAAAGATGGGTTTGCATGTCCCCATCAAGCACCTGCCTGACTTTAATGTGCTCCTATTTTAGTCTCTGTAAACATATATCCCTTTCCAGAGCAGTCTGTGTATAATTACCATGCACACAGCTTCTAAGAAGAGATTAGCCACAGACGATTTTTCTGGCTAACTCTGATGGACTGTCCTCTTCCTATACCCTCAGCAGCTAGAGAAGCAAACTTAAGGCATGGAAACAATTTCTAACTCAATACAATACACTTAATCTGAGACTCACAAAGCACGTTCTCACTGACTTTGCAGTGTGTTCGTCTGATTTTGAAAGGTCTTCTCACCTGATTTTTCTCCCTATTGTCTTAGTGCAGGTAAAGCAACCTTTGTACAATTCTGTGTAAGAACTAATAGGTAAAAAACACTCCTGAGTCAGTCTGACTTTGTTTCCTTCTCTATTTATAGTGAAGGATAGTATCTGACAGACAGACTCCAGTGTAATAACAATCAGATCTGGATTAGTACTTGCAAGCAAGAGACATCCATCCATCCATCCCATGGGCCTTCTCACTCACTGGAGGGTCATTTTAATCACGCTGGAGTCCCAGGCTGGTTGGTCTTCTGTAATAAGAATGTGTTCAAGGCAAAAGGCAAGTGGGTAAAAATTACCCTTGGAAATCCCTTAGATTTTCTATAAAGTCTTATTTCAAGTCTGTATAATATAATATGTGAATGTGCATAATTATGTACAATACATAAAGTATAAGTGCACATGTTTATTCAGTATATAATAAAGGATATATATGCAATATCCTATTTTATAACATTTTATTTTCTAGTCTCCTACTCCCATGGAATGGTTGAATTTGCATAAATCAAATGCCCTTGAATTCAAAGCTCTTTGCTTCAAAGGTGAGAGGTACCTTTTGGCCTTTAAGTTATTAAGACTTGCTTCCTGTGCTAGGCTTGAAACAAGCCAATTTGGAGCCAGTTGTTTCCATGAAAAATACTAATGAATACTGGTGCTCTTAATTATACAGGTAAATTAAATCTCACAAGAAACCCACATGAAGTTACTACTGACCCATCTGATTATCTAGTTTTTCCCTTCCTAGCCAGAGCTGCAATCTTTCCAAATTTCTACTGTTATTTGCTGCCTTTCTTCTATAAAATGATCTATTCACCTGATTGATGTTTAGTGTAGGACTTCAGTTTTTTTAAAGAGCCACTAAATGTGAAATATGTTTTATTTTTAATCTTGTGGTGTGGAATCAAGTTTACGTTATCAAAAATAACCGAAGCAAATGCTTTGTCTATGTATGTATTGTATGTGTGATGGGGTTAAGGGAAGGGAACACTAGATTTTACAACTTCTAAGCAAAGTGTTAATACCTCTCAGAATGGACTTGGAGACCACGTTTACCCCTTTGCTAGGAATGGCTATGTCTTAGTTCTCACACTGAAGAAGAACTGTACTTTTTAAAGTTCAGCTCCCACTGTTACTGGCAGGAAGAAGATTGTATTAATGACTCAGTGGAGAGAGTCAGAATGCTCTCCACTGTTTCTGCTGAGTAGAGAATGTAAAACACTTTTGAAGAGACGCCAGGCAACTCTGCAAACGAAGAATACCAATATGAGATGCTTAAAATGCAGCCCCGCCTGCAGGGAGCCCTCCATTGTTGTTAGCACTGATGTTAGTGCTGGTTTTGCGACAATAGGTATTCTGGGAATGAGTTTAGACCTTTTTGGAACCATCTAGTGAAGTTTTCATAACTTACTGACCCAAGATACTCCAAAGATATGCAGGTAGAGTTCACCGTTAAGACAAGACAGTCATTTAAAAACAAAGATTTAGCCAAGCCTTTCACCTTTTGTAGGCTTTGGGTGGGAAAAGAAGTGAGATTATGGTTTTGCTGTTGGGGAATGAGTAGAAATCTGGAGGAAGAATGACTGTGTAGGTCATTTAGTTCGATCCAATTCCTTGAAACCTAATAAAATTGAAAACAAGAGAGGCTCTAGGGAAGAGCTACTTGTCACTCTCAGTAGGTCTACACTACTGGAGGTTTCCCCCCTCATTTGTCAAATTCCATGAGAAAAGAAAAACCAAAGTCACATTTATCCATGAGATGGAAACACAGCCTAATCTTCTTTGAATAATGCAAACTCTATGTAACTTTTCAAATTAATCCTTGTGTGGAGATTTAACTCACCCCACAAAGCCTTCAGATAATTAGGAAAAGTTAGTTACATATCTGTCAAGGAGTCAAATAGTTGAGCAGTTTATGCGTTTTCATTACAGATTTAATAATGGGTCACCTACCTGCAAAAAGAGTAATTGGTAGATATATAAATAATCATCAAAATTAAACGTGTTGCTAAAATTGTGCCTTTATTGGCCCAGTAGTATGTGTTTCTGTCATTAGAATATCCATAACATGCTTGCTTTATTGTGGGCTCTAGAAAAGGGCATGAAGAAATTAGAGAATTATGTTGCAAAATTAGATGATGATTATTATAGATGAACTTAACATAGTGCTGGAGGAAGTATAGGGTAATAACTGAGACCACTACATAGACGTGCAAAGGTTCTTTTACCTCATAAGAAATCTACCTGCAAGTTGAAAACAGGGAGATTTTTAACTTCTCCCACATCCTTATCATCATATCATCACTATCATCATCTTCACGATTGTTTTTATGAGACAGCAATGTGCTAAGGGTTTTACATATTTATCTAATTAATCTTTGCATCAGTCTTTTGGATTAGGTTTATAGTATGATCACCATGCTGACAAGAAAACTGAGCACATTTTGCTAAGGTCATACAGCTAATGAGTGCTGGTGGAACAGTAATTTGAAGTCTGTTAACTCAAAAGCCCAACGTCTGAATCACTCAGCTCTATTCCTAGATGTTGGTAAATATCAAGATAAAGGAGTGAAATGTCAAGAATGCTGGAAACCTTTTCAAATAGAAATGAAATTGTGCATTTGAGAGATCAGATAAACGAAGTTGATTTTACTAGCACACTAGGGTTTGAGGGAGGATGGTGCCTTCAAAAAGTTCCATATGACACTGGATTCACTATCAATTGCTTCAGAAAATATTATGCCACAATTTAGTGACTTAAAACAATGAATGTTTTTTATCTCACACAATTTCTGTAGAGCAGGAATTTGGAAGCTGATCAGTGGAAGGGCTCTGGCTCAGGGACTCTCGGGTTGCAGTGACGACGTTGGAGGGGGCTGAAGGTAAACGAAGGTTTCGCTGGGGCTGCAGGACCCACTTTCAAGATGGCTCACTTGCCATTGGCAAAGGAATTCAGTGCCCTGCCAGCAGGTGGTAGGGGCCTCGTTTCCTGACCGTGTGGGCCTCTTTACAGGGCTTCTTGAGTGTTGTTCCTACAGGGTATCTGGCTTCCTCAGTGAGGGATTAGAGAGAGAGAGAGCATCAGAACCCAGATGCCTTCTATGACCTAGCTTCTGCCTCATTCTATTGATCATAATGTTGGCAAGGACTATGCAAGAGTGTGAATATTGGAAGGGAGAGATCACTGAGGGCCATCTTGGAGGCCGGCTACTACAGACACTTTCCAAAATTTCCCATTATTGTCAACTTAAGTAAAGGGTAAATTTTACACCATTTTTATCAGTTAGCCTAACCTAATCACTGGGACCGTTCTAAGGTATCACTGTGTTTATTTTCAGGAAATTCATAAAATGTTTGGACTAAAGAACAGGGACAAGGAGAATTAGTTTGACTTTTCTCTCTGAATAGTATCTTTTAGCAGTCATCATTTAACAACCTTCCATTTTTATTCCATTCTTCCTTTATTTTTCAAGCACATTTAGGTTTTTGGAATCTACTACCATCATCATTATCACAGCCTCATCTTGGCATTAAATGGAGCCATAACAAATATAAGGGCCAGCAAAGTTCCCTGAATAATAAATACTCTATCATGTTTCTTTGGATGAAAAATGTGTATCAGGAATCCTGACTTTTATCTCATCTGTGTGCCCCTAGTATTCAGCATGGTCTGGCATATAGTGATGCAAGTAAGATGAACATTAATGCTGCTCTTGTGACAGGAACTTGGTGGAAGTTTCTATGCAGGCTGATCTTCATAAGAGAAAGTTCTAAAATAGCTTCAAAGGAATTCAGAAGAAGACAGGCTACTAGGGACATAGAATGCTTCATGAAAGTTACATGGCCACTAAGATAAACGAGTGCCAGCTCAAGACATCAAGGTCTCTCTGCCTCAGGGAAGGATACATCCAGGTGGGTGAGCTTGCCTCAGGAAACAATGAAACAGACTAGGTTGAAAGAAAGAAAGAAACTAGGTAGGGTCTGTGCTCCCAGAAAGCTTTGTCAAAAACCTAATCTATGGTAAGCTCTTTGATGCTTGTATCTAGTCCCTTCTAAAGCCAGAGCAAGTCCAGCAGCAGTATACCATGAGGATAAAGTCAGAATAGAAAGGGTCAGAGTCAGAGAGAGCTGGGAGGGAGTCATGTTTGAGGCATCGGGAGGCAATGTGACTGGGACAGTCATTATTTAAAGGAGTGAAAGTCATAACCATAGAACTGGGGACAAGAAACAAATCCAAGCCTGACATGAAGACAGAAATGAGAAAACAGCCAAGTAAATAAACAGGCAGGACAGGGATAGGAATAGGATAGGAATGGTTCTGGAAAAAAGACTGCAAATGATTTACTCCAATCCTTCACCCATCTATCCAAACTGCCCCTGACAGTTATCAACGACTCCTTGGACTTAACAGTAAGTTGTACGTCGTTAAATGCAAAAGCCAGTCCGGTCTTTTGCTTTTGCACCACTGGGCACAGATGACCGTTCCTCCTCCCTGGGTGATAGTTTTCTTTGTGTGGAAACTACATTAACAGGTGTCCCTCCCACCTCAGTGATGGCCCCTTCTCAGTCTTGTTACTTTTATTCTCAGTTCATAGACGTCTATGCATGTCCACTTCTGGATCTCAGCCAGTACGAGTGGGCACGTTCAGTACGACATGTACACTAATGATTTCCAAATGAGTGTCTCCGTCCTGACCTCTCGTGAATTCAGATCCACGCCTCTTCACGTGTCCCAATCGACTTCTTATCCCCAAATCTGTTTCATTTGCTGCCTTTCCCATTTCAGCCAAATGGAAACTCCGTGCTTCCTTACACTCAGGCCCAAATCTTTGGTGTCACCTTTGAATCCTTTTGTTCTTTCACCTTAAGGCCAACCCATGAACAAATCCTATGATTCTGCCCTCTAAGTGTGCCCAGCATCATACCCCTTCTCACCACTTACTCTGCTCCTCTCCCTGTGCTTAGCCCCGCCTTCTCCCTCTTGGGTGACCCCTGAGCTGTCTTCCTGTTTCATTCTTTGTCCCTACTGTCTGCTCCCCACACAGCGGCCACACTGCTGCTTCTTGAAATACACATCAGAGCATGTCATTCCTCTATTCCAAACCCATTTCCCAGAGAGTAAAAGCCAGATTTCTTATAATACCCAAAGGGGTCCTTCATGAGATGACCCCCCAGTACTTTTCTGGCTCATTTTTACTTCCTCCTCCTTGCACTCTGCTCCAACTACAATGGCCTCTTTGCTGTTCCGTTTCTGCTGTTTACATTGGCTGCTCCCTCTGCCTGTCACCCTCTTCCCCAATTATCCACACGGCTAACTCTTTCCCCTTCTTTAAGTTTTTGCTTAAATGTCAGTATCTCGGTGACATCTACCCTGGCTACCCTATTCCAAGTTTCAACCCGGCCCCACCCCACGACTCCTGATGCTCTTCCTCTACTTGATGAAATAAAATAGCACTTCTTTCTAGCATATTCTAACATACACTTATCATTGTGTGACTGTCTCCTACTACTAGAAAATAAGCTCAACAAGGACAAGAGTTTCTGTCTGTTTTGGTTACTCGCATATTCCAAGTGTCTAGCAGAGTGCCTGACGTATGACAGGTGCTCTGTAAGTATGTATTAAAGGAAGGGCCATCGTTTAAAGGGATGCATCTTGATGTTCTGTGGCGAAAAGACTTCTGTAGAAGGGTGAGAGGTGAAGCAATAAGACCAGCCTAGCGTTCCAGTTCAGGTCAGAGCTGATGGGGCTCTGGACTAGGTAGTAACAGCTAAGAAATCCTATCTCTGGCCCAGCCACTTTGTCTGAACAGAGCTGGCCTCACTATTTAGGAGCGCTGTACCATATGTCCTAGTTCAGCCCTGGCCTTACTACTAAACCTTGTTGGAGAGTATAACACTTCTTTAAAGCCCAACTCAAAGTTAATATTCCTGTTAAAACGTAACAAACTTCTGCCCACCTGAGCCAAGTTCATTGCCACCTCTTCTTGTTTCACAATAGCTTGCCCCTATTTTTAATATACTACTTGTCACACTGTATAAAAATTAAAATAGATGTCTTGACATAGTCGTGGAATTGTGCTTCTCTGCTAGATTGTGAGCCCTTGAGAATAGTGAATATGTTGTATTGGCCTTCATCTTTGTACCTAGACCAAGATTAATTCCTACCCACTGGAAATGGTTAGCAAATAAATAAATAAATAATGACGATTTTAGATCCATCCAGCTTGATGAACTTGATTTTAATTTTTGTCTTAAACAATTTTAATTTAACTGTATAGTAATAACAGATGCCAAATAATTTTTTTCTTAGAGGAGTTGTGCATTTTAACAAGTAAAAACCTTTTTTAAGTAAGGAGAAGGGTCATCGTTTTAACATGCAGAAGAGTTCAAGTGTAAGTAACTTGTTGTTGTTTTTGTCTTTTGTTTTCTTACCAGAAATAAAAATCAGACTCTCACTAAGTCCCAAATTTCTGGCCTTGAAAGCTCAGCGTGCCTTCAGCTCTAAAGAAGCAGATTAAACCAGTTGTGCTGTCAGCTTGAAGCACTTGGAAGCTGTCCAGACTGCCTAAGAAGTTTTCTTCTTCTTCTTATTTTCTTCCTTTCTGCCAGGCTTGCTCAGTGATTTTATTTGCAGAATCAAGTGAAAATCAATCCCTTTTATGCCAACCTTTCTTGAAACAGCAGAGCTATGTTTGGTCACAGGAGCGGAGGTTCGTGCAGTGGAAGCTCTGGTGGGGATTTCTCCCCCCCGACCAGGGCTCGCCAAGGGCCACTCCACCACGCAGCAGTGAAAGCGAGGATCAAACCGCTCTCTCAAAGCCAAGTCCCTCAGACTTGCCTTTTCTAAATATAGTGCACTTCAGTAAACACCGTTGTGGATTTGCAGTTTGCTTGCTGAGGAATAAAATGCCACCTCCATCACAATTTTATGTACACATATACGAAGGTTGTCTGGAAAAAATCCAGCCATAAATGCCTCTACTTTTCATATTGCATGGCTGGATGCTTTCTGGACAGCCCTCATATATGTTTAGATCTTACTGGACACCTTTTAAAATCAACTGACATATGAAGCAAATTCTCTTTTTATTTTTAAATTTGACATTTAATCAAGTTCTGCTCAGCACTTCGGGTAAATGAACTGGAGGAAAAGGGCTCTGAACCAGGTAAGGATGAATAAAGGAAGTTTAACCCAAGACAAAGTCAGTGGTCTCTGAAATTCTTGAAAATACCTCCTTCGGCCAGGCTGCCAAGGTCCACTGTCCTTTATTCCTGATGAGAAACTTTCGCCTGTCAAATTAGGACTAAGTCGATCAAATTAGGGCAATGCCTAGCTTTAGACAAATTGTCCTGAGCAGTGCCTGCTGATATAATTATAGTGTGTCCTGTTTTATTGTCGGGCATACCCTGATGGTGAAGGTGCTATTCTTATTTTTGATTTATGTTCACATTTGATCTTGATGGAAACTAAACATCTTTGTTCTGCAGCCAACACCTGATCCTTGGGCTTCTGTTCACCCTCACCTAAAAAAAGATCAGGAGAGAGAGCACACCAAGTGTGCAAAGCTCAACAACGGTTTAGGACAGGAACCAAGAGCACAATCTCCAGAGGGAGCCACACCACCTGAGCATGTGAAGTTTTGAGCTGACTTCGGGCCACAAGGCCCCTATGCAGGTAGAGGAGACATGAAATTCTGAGGAACCACACATGGGCAGAGCCCACGCTCTGTGGTGTGTCTGAGAGGTGAGACTTTCTGAGATTAGCTTTCCTCACCACTGGGCTCAACTGCTTCAGTTTTTACATAGAAGAAATCTGGGAGCCCCAATGATCGTGAGTGCCTCCAGCTGTGGTTTTCAATACTGTGATTTGTATGGGGAGCTTTTCCATTCCTCTATGGACCAATTGCTACTTCATTAGTTTATCAAGTCAGCCTAAGAAATGAGAGTACCAAATTAAGAAAATAAATCTTTGAGCATTGAATCAGACAGAATATAGAAGTTAAACATTATATAATGCTAGTTAAAGACAAGAGAAATAGATTCTAATAAACAGGGAAAAGGGGGAAATTTAAGAAGTCTAATAATTTTTTGCATTCCTCTTCTTTTTTTTTTTTTTGTGGCCACCAGCCACTTGTATATCTTTTATGAGCTTCAGATACTCTGTTTTCAAAGAGACTATAAACTAGAGATTTATGCATTTACAAGATGAGAACGCCACTCTGGGAAAACCCAAAATAATATCAAAAAATGACTTGTAAACTATACATTAGGCATGGTTTTCTCTCCTGTACAAGAGGATTTCTTCAGTAGGTTCCATTAAATCAGAATTATACAGACCCAAGCTTTTACAAGCAGCTGTCAAGTGTGGAAAGAATCAAAGATCTCAATTAATGTCCCAGCTACACTAGTTATTAGCTGTGTGACCTTGAGCACTTAAGTCAGTTAGCCTTCTTGAGCTTCTGTTTTCTCTTCAGTAATTACACCTACTTCACAGATGTGGTAGGATCAAATGAAACCATTTCTGCAGAAGCGCTTGGTTAACATAACCCATTAATTTGTGAATTCAGTGAACATTTGTGGGGCATCAACTATGAGCCAAGCACTGTTAGGCATTGATATTACAACCTACAGAGCATGTGACAATTTCATTTGTAATTTCGTCTCTTAGAGATTTCCAATTTGTGTTGAAATTTGGTTTGTATGTAGTACAGTGTAAAGGACAATTACACATATTCATTTACTTCTTCATATCTGTATTTCATATGCACTATGAATTTAGAATGAAGGGCCTACTCCTGAAAACTTACCATCCTTATTGGCTAATGTGAAGCAAAGGAAAGTGCATGAACCTCAATCTTGCCCAAACATAGAAAGAAAATGCCTCTTGTTGTGTGGGTACAGGTGATATTGAGGTGCTTGCCATTGTGGACACGGTTTTAAGTTTCTCTGCAGTCCATACACGGAGCCCTTGAATTGAGCATCATGACCAGGTGTACTGGGTAGAGTTGGTTACTACGTTCCACCATATCGGCAGAAGTTCTGCCTGAGTCTGTTCTGACATCAAGTGCTTTGCGTGACCTTCTGTCCTTTCCCAACTACCTGAGAGCCTCCTGCCATCTGCGTTCCTCTCCTCTCTTGGCACCTGTGTGGAGCAAGGACTGTGTCAGTCTTGTATTAGATCCCAAAGCTACCATTAGTGATCTGGCCTCACTCTACCTCTTTTATTTAGTAGGTTTTATATACCCCATATAACATTTCTTAAGAAGCTATTAAACTACTTCTGAAAATTTTTGTTTATACAACCATAAACAGAAAGATGTTAGCTAGCGTTGTACAATTTAAAGAGGTTTCAAATACATTGCAGTCTATGTCAGTAGCATCTTCTGTGTTGTGTAGTATACAGCCTGTCCAGCTGTACTTGGTAGCCCTGAAAGGAAAATTAGAAGCTCTGGAATATTCCATGAAATTGAATCTGAAGTTTGAGCACATATGAAACCTGAACTCTCTTTCATGGCCTCGAAAATCGTTTTGTTCACTTTAATCTAGCTTTCTAGTCAGCATTGGAAAGTGTGCTAAGTACAGGCATACTGAATGCTTTGCTATCTGTCTGTTTCTCTCCATCAAATTGCCACTCCTTCATTCTGATCTCTATCATCTTTCCCCTAAGTCACTGTAGCCACCTCCTATCTGGTCTCCCTGCCTTCTGTCCTACCTCCCACCACCATCTGTTTTCTAGTGTTAATAATGTAACCCAACTAAATCACAAACTGGTCATGTTACGACCCTTCTGCAATCCTTTCATAAGTTTTCATGGCCTTTAAAATAAAATCCAAACTCCTTAGCATGATTCTGGCCTCCACTTGTATGTTTTCCTCCTGAAATACAGTACGGCCTCAAGTCAAGTCAAGGCCTTTGCATTAGATATTCACTCTGCCTAGAACACCTTTCACATCACTCGCCCTTCTCCTGACCAAGCCCAGCTCAAAAGTTACCTCCCCAAGGAGCAATTTGAAGGCAAATGCAGAGACCGTGTACTTAGCAATGAAAATACTTCTTTGGTCCACAAAGTGTTGAAAAGTAACAGTCTTGAAGAAAGGTCAGAAAGAAGGTCATGCCTGGCCCACCACACAGTGATTCCCAGGAGTTATATGCTGGTGTCTAGAAGTTCAGGGAGCTGTACAGAGAGTGAGGACCATGCTCAGCCTACTCCTCTATGTTCCTTCCTGGCCTCTGGGCTGTCACTCAGGAGATAATTGGATGGCAGAAAGGACTTAATGAGGGGCAGCCTCAAGTTGCCTGGGAAATATAAGACAGAAAATGTAGCAAAAATGTTTAGGCTTAGGAACCAGAAAAAAATAAGTTCTTGTTACAATATCTTTAGATCTCAATTTATTGTTTTATTATACAAGGATTGGATTCCATCAGAGACTTTTATATCAGGTGCTTCACAAAGCCCTAGGCCTTCCAGATGTTCTCAGGGGCATAGGAAGATTATGGAGGGGATGAATGCATCCCCCCAAGCACCTCTACTCTTGTCGGATATTTGCTCTTCTGTGTAAGATTTCACCTGATAAAAGGCTTTTGCTGCTTGAAATGTATTGAAAAAAACCTAGAAGAGATTAATCAACAGCAGATATGCCAAGAAACTGACCTATGCCTCACCTTCTCCTAGAATGAAGTAAGGCCTGTTGACTGACGTCCCTCACAGCTAGTTGGGTATTGTGTATGGCTACTCCCCCCAGTCACCTACTCCCCTCTGCTCTCTCCAGCTGGCCTGTTCACTGTCCAAGAATCAGTTGGACTTTGTCCCCAAACCAGTTAATGCCAGTTACACTTGTTACTTTTATTACATTCTTTCAATTACATATTATAAAAGTCAGTGAAAGAAAGCAAAATGAGAATCTTTTTTTCTATGAATATGACAGAAAATGCTTTGGAAAGACAATAGAAAGTCACTAAAAATATTGCTGTGGAATTGTATATGGGTGAGTTAACTCTTTGGGGAAAGATTGCAAAAATCTTGGTGGAATCTACTCTCAGATTGTTTCAGAAATATTTTTGAGTTCTAATTCTACTTTAAAGAAATCCAATGTAGAAATCGTACATGGTATGTCAGAAAGTATGGTTCACCCAAAAGAGGCAACAATACAACTCCAAAATAGTGTGCTTACCCTCAAATCTAACTAACCTTGGTCTTACCTTAAACATTGGAAGAATACATAGACATCTATGTTTTAAGATAAAATATTTAAATGTATACCTGACTTATTTCTATGATTCCCCATTTAACTGCTTGTCCAACCATCAGTGTGGGTATGTGAAATGAGACAGAGAAGAATATATTCTTTCTGCAAAAATAAACAAGCCTGAAGCAACAGCCCAGAATCTGGGGCTCTGTTGACATTTTTCTTTCTAACAGAGAAGACACCTCTGTTGAAGTGGACCCTGACTGGCCTTGCATTTGTGCAGCTGTCAGTCTCAATGGCCACTGCAATGCAGACCACATGGTCATTTCCAACAGCAACAGGTGTCTCTGATTTTTAGTCTTTCTTAAATTTCAGCAGAGACTGCCATATGATCATGGGGAAAAAAAGGCTGGACAAGAAGAAAAAAGGTAGTTGGGGATACAGAGTGAATGGTGTGACCTGAAAGCTCTCTCCCTAACTGGTCAGGACATGTGTAGCCCCAGCGATCCCTGCTTGGCAAGCCCAAAACTACAAAGATTTCCTGATTCTGCTTTCAACTGTCATCAGTCACTGAATGACTTACACTGTTTTTTGTTGGGTAGCTGCAGGACAGTACCCTACAAAGCCATCTTTTCCCAGTGATGGTTGTACCTGTTTACAGCAAAATCGGCGTTTCTAGGAGTCAAAAGGGATGTGTCACCCAAGTGGGCATAGACCGTAAAAGAGCATGGGAGATGTGTTATACTCTTGGTGAAGGTGTAATTCTGAAATCTGAGCAGATCCCTGCTGTGTACAGCAGTTTTGTGAACGACTAACAATTTATTCATTAGGAGTCGCTATGACCTGTAATTAAAGTACAACCTTTAGTAAACAAATAAAGAGCTTGGTGCCTTAAATTATATATACGGCGTGAGATTCCTAAGTGACATCTTGTCACTTACTGAATTCCACCTGGGATGAGTAGGACTTAAAAACCTCTGAAAAGCAAACATCTCCTACATCTCACCACCCTGACATCTTCATCCCCTCTTCCCTCTGATAGCCATTGTCTCAGTTCAGATGTATTTTATGCATAGTGCAATGTATTTTCTTTTTGTAACACAGTTGAAATCACATTCTATGTACTGTCTTACAACTTGTTTTATGCATCTTATTTTTAAGCTATACCAAAACATACAATTTTATATATTCACTAAGGATTATTAGCTAGCTAGCTCATATTTTACTATATTGTTTTAATCTTTAGAGGGAATATGGGCATAATGGGGAAAACATTAAAACAATATAGATTGATATAATATGTTTTTTAAAATTACTAACAATCTCAGAGATACTCTAAGGATTGGGGAAGGGGCTGGATCTGAGGATCAGTAGTTTCTCTGGAGAGCAGGAATAAGCCTACTGCTGATGTGTCTTGCTGTCTTCTGTGAGGTTCAGGACTGGTCAGGCTCCATGAGATGCTGTTTAATTTCCAAGGGAGCAATCTGTAGAACAGAGCTTGAGTAATACTTGTAAATGTCTCCCAACATTGTCATTATCCCTAACTGATTTCTACTAGTTTATAGCACTTCAACTAAGGTACTAATTAAGTAGGAGTCACATTTTCAAAAGCCAGTCTTTCTGGTGGGGTAAGGGTCAAGCATTTACTAGAGCTCTTTATACTGTTGGTTAATATTTTTTCCTTTCACCCAAGACTGTTCTTATTTCTTTAGAGGAAAGCTGAATGAACTTAAAGGAACTTCCAAATTAAAAGAGCCAACTGGAGCACAGTTCTTAATGGGATAGAGCTGTGACCCTCAACTTCCATTAATAGGGAGAGAGTCATGGAACACCACAAGAAAGGCATTGGCTTTGGGGTCAGACCATGCGCTTGGGTTCAAATCCAGGGTCTACTACAAAGTAGCCATCAGACCTAGGCATGACTCAATCCTACAAGCCTCTATATACTCATTTGTAAAGTGAGGTATAAAAATCCCTTCATTATAGAGCTATTGAGAGAAGTAAATAGAATAATATATATGTACTCATGAGCCAGATCCCTACATGCACTGGGTCAGGCTGGAGACTTGTCACATACTTAGCATGTGGTAGGCGATCATTAGAAACTTGCTGAGTTGATTTAATCTCATAAAGTAACGGGAGACTCCAAAAATAAACAAAACAAACAAATAAAAAAGCCATAGTTGAAAGGGTTTTGGAATTGTGCTATGAGAGAGGAGATTAAGTAAATCTTTCCACAAGAGCTTCCCATGACTTCTTTCCCAGAAACAGAAATAGAGAAAAAAAGTAGGAGAAGAAAAATAGTATTTTTTGGAACTAAAACTGATTTATAAAAACAATGTATATATTAATAATATGTCTACTACAGCATGATTATTAATGAAAAATTCTGTTGTAAAAGGTTATAGCTTAAAATCTAGCCCCATTCACTTCCAGGATAGTATATATTTAGGGCAGGATTTCTCAACCTTGGCATTATTGACATGTCGGGATAGATAATACTTTGTTTGTGGTAAGCTATCCCATACATTTTAGTATGTTTAGTAACATCCCTGACCTCTGCTCACTAGATTCTATTAGCACCTTCCACCAAGTTATAACAACCAAAAATATCTGCAGACCACCAAAAAACTTTTAGAATAAATGAATTCAGTAGAGTCACAGGATACAAACTCAATATAAAGAAATCTGTGGCATTTTTATACATTAATAATGAACCATCAGAAAGAGAGATTAAGAGAACAACCCCATTTACAATTGTACCCAAAGAATAAATTACCTAGGAATAAATTTAACCAAGAAGGTGAAAGACTTGTACACTCAAAAGTATAAGGCACAGATGAAAGAAATGGAAGAAGACACAAACAAATGGAAAGATACTTTATGCTCATGGATTGGAAGAAATAATATTGTTAAAATGTCCATACTATCCAAAGCAATCTACAGATCAATGCAATCTCCATAACAATTCCAGGGGCATATTTCACAGAACTAGAGCAAATAATTTTAAAATTTGTATGGAAACACCAAAGATCTCAAATAGCAAAGCCATTTTGAGTAAGAAAAACAAGGCTGAAAGTATCACACTCCCTGGTTCCAAACTATACTTCAAAGCCATACCAAACAAAAGAGTATGATGTTGGCACAAAAACAGACACACAAATCAATGGAACAAAACTGAGAGACCAGAAATGAACCCATGCATACATGGACAATTAATTTATTGCAAAGGAGCCAGGAGCATCCAATGAAAGAGGACACTTCCTTCAATAAATGGTGTTGTGAAAAATAGATAATTACATGCAGAAGAATAAAACCATACACAAAAATTAACTCAAAAGGGATTAAAAACTTGAACATAATACCCGAAACCATAAAATTTCTAGAATAAAAGATTTGCAGTAAGCTCCTTGACATTGGTCCTAGCGAAGCTTTTGTGGACTTGACTCTAAAGGCAAGGAAAACAAAAGCAAAAATAAAGGGGACTACATCAAACTAAAAAGCTTCTTTACAGTGAAAGAAATTATCAAAACAAAAAGACACTGTACTGAATGAGAGAAGAAATTTGCAAATCATACATCTGATGGGGTTAATATCCCAAGTATATAAACACATACAGCTTAACAACAACAAAAAATCAAACAACCCAAGTGAAAAATGGATCTGAATAAATACCTTTCCAAAGAAGACATACAGATGGCTGACAGGCACATGAATAGATGTTCAAAATTATTAGAGAAATTAAAACTATAATGAGGTATCGCCTCATACCTGTTAGACTGGCTATTATCAAAAAGACAAGAAAAAAACGAGAGGATGTGGAGAAAAAAGAATCCTTGTACATTGCTGATGGGGTTGTAAATTGGTACAACCACTATGGAAATCAGTATGCAGGTTCTTCAAACCTAAGAACAGAGCTCACATGTGACCCAGGAATCCCTCTTCTGGTTATCTTCTTGAAAAATTTGAAAACATTTATTCATAAAAATGCATCTACCCCTATGTTCATTGCAGCACTATTCAGAGTAACCAAGACATAGAAACAACCTAAACACCCACTGATAGATGAATGGATAAAGAAGGAGAATATTACTCATTCATAATAAAGAATGAAATCCTGCTATTTATGACAACATGAATGAACCTCAGGAGTATAATGCTAAGTGAAATAAGTCAGAAGGGAAAGTATACCATATGATTTCACTCATATGTGGGATTTAAAACAAATGAACAAACGAAACCCAAACAAACACATACATATAGGGACGCGATCAGTGGTTTCCAGCGAAGAAATGGGTTTGGGGGTGGATGAGAGGGGTAAAGGATGTCAATTGTGTGGTGATGGACAGTTAACTAGTGTTCTGGGGATGATCACTCCGTAGTGTACACAGTTGTCGAATTATGATGTTGTACACCTGAAATTTATATAATAATTTAAGAAAATGTCTCCAGACAGTGCCAATTCTCCCATGGGGGACAAAATTGTTCCCAGTTGAGAACCACTCTCATTGATGGAAGAACATAAGGAAAAACTGTATCTCCAATGAAGAGACTCAGCACCAGCGTTAATCCAATATTAGCTCCTCAGTTGCTGGGACATGTCTGAGTACAGAGATCCATGTTTCTGCCTCCCAGATCCATGTTTGTGCCCAAAGGGGTAAAGGACTGCAAAAACTGGAAAGATCCGCTGTCACTGAAGTCTCTTAGAGACGTGGTGAAATACCATCCTTTCTCACCATCTCTCTTCCTTGCTAACTCCACTCTAGTTCTTCTGCCCCCTTTCATGTTCCTCAAACATACTATATTCATCATGCCTTTTGATGCTGCACTTTTGATGCTTTGACATTTTGGGGCTTGCTGACTCTGGAGGGACTCCCATCTCAGAGTTAGCCAGTTCCTAAAGATAGCAGACAACCCACCTGGGAGTGCGCCTTTCATATGCAAACCAACCATTCCACAGCTCACACCACCAACCATCTCCTCTCAGGCTCTCTCACTCAGGGCCACTATGCCCTGCCCTAATCACCCTAATCACCAGACAACTAGGGACAGTCCCCTACGACCCAGAGCCCTCTGAAACTATTCAAACTAGCCAGTCCTGAGCTGCGTACTACTCGTACTACTCGCCTTTCCCATTCCTTCCCACAGAAACCACAGTCAAGGCTCTTGCCCGGGTTTCTGTCTCACTCCCTCTGCCTCCTGATGGACCCTGGTGCTTCCTTGTGTGCCAAGAGGAAACTCTTGGGATCTGTGAGCATAAGAAATGATCTTTTCAGTGGCAATTGTTTCCTGATCTTTTTGGCCTCCACACACATGAAAAATAATAAAATCTACATTTTGAAAGAAATGGAGGGTATGCTACTACCACATTTGCACACTTTCCCAACATGAACTCACTCACAACCCCAGACCCTTTCTCCAGTTCAAGGGCAGCACGCTCTTCCTGCTATGGAGCTTTTGCTTTTACCATTCCTTCTGCCAGATGACCTTCTTTCTTCAATGGGCCACTTGTACAATACAAGTGTGTCGTGCTAGCCACGATGCCAGGTGAAGGCTTGGACACAATGCTCAGTGCAAACTGTCACCATCCCATCATCGTCAGCTCTGAAAAACATATGGACTCATGACACTTCCCACCAGGAAATTAAATGTGAAATTGAATGTTAAGATGTTTAGCATAGGGCCTGGCTAACACAAAAAGTGTTCAGTAAGACTGTGAACCATTACACCATTACTAATATAGTGAATAGTTTTTTTGTTTGTTATAAATTGTTCCTGGCTTATATAATGGAAAGAAATATGAATTTTTTAGATATTATTAGTTAATCAACTTTACCATGCAAATTTTTTATCTTGAAAAATCTAGATCAGTTTAATTGAAAAGTACTCTGAGACCACAAAATGAGGTATTCTGAAAATAGTGCAATTATCAAGTTGTGTAAATTAGAATTATTCACAGTACAAAATATAGATATAAATCAAATGGGAAGGTCAATATAAATCAGTTACGGTATCCATTCCCCCATTTCAAATCTTTGTCATTGAACACGAATTCTCCTTATTCATGCTGATTGTAAGTGTTCAAAATTTGAAGTTATCAAATGCATGTATCCAAATAAAAATATTTTTTAAATTAAAGAACAACAATAATTCCCCACCCCACCCCCCAACACACACCGAAACTTCTCCACACGTAAATCTCATCTCAGTCAAGAACTTCCTCAGAGACCCCTGAGCCCCAGCCTGGGTCAAGTCCCTTTGCCCTTGTCCCGCTGCATTCGAATGTTTCCTCGCAGCTTAAGGTAGCCTGTGTCTGAGTCCCTGGGTGATTATTTGATTGAGGTCTCCCATTAAATTGAAAATGCCAGAGACCAGCAGCTGTGTCTAGTTTTTCTCACTATTGCACCCCCAGTGCACTGCCTGGTAATAATATGTGCTCACTATTTGTTGATTGAATGAACAGATGAAAACCTGGGGACCACTAGAAACGAGAGGAGGAGTCTTTGAAGAGAGGCTGAAGCCCAGCAAAAGGAAGTTGAAAGACTCAACGAGATCTATTTTATCACTGTTAACGTGGCCTCGGATTCCCCGGGCAGCTGGATCATCACGGAGAACATGAAGTTGACAGCATAAAGCATTAAATAGATTGTAGTACATGCACATGAGGAAATACAGTATCATCATTGGAAATCATGCTTGCAATCCACGTATCTCATACATGCGGCAGAGTCTTAGAAACACTATGTAGTTGCTCAAATTATATTGCAGCTTTAGGTTTTGTAGCACATAAAAATAATCCTGATGAAAACTAGTCATGATTTTATTTTTCAGTAAAAAAAGGCAGGTTATAAAACAATTTGTAGAGTTTGATTTTGCTTTGTTTAAAAGAGTATAAAATTATAAATGTGTGCTTATGATATTCAAGGAACTGTGAAAAACATTTCACATTTGTATGAATTACCTTGTAATATTCTTATAAGAAAGATATTGTTATCATCTTCATTTTAACGATAAGGGAAATGAAGACTTTAGAGGCAAAACACTGAGATTTTGAGCTAACTATATTAATAGCGATGTCCACTTAGGTCTATTTACATTCTCTATGATTAAAATTTTCTGCAATGAACACGGGTCAATATTACAATAAAACATACTTTATTTAAAACTACATGAAAATATTTTTAATGACAAAAACGTTCTTTATGCAATGTTGTCAAAAACCGGTAAGGTAAATTTTTTATACTGTATAATTTCAATTATGTTTTCTAAAACATAGAGAGACTATACTGGGACAACATAGGTACAAATGTTATAAATGGGTCCTTTTTCACTTCTTTTAGGTACTCTTTCATTTCCAATTTTTTTGCAATGACCTTGTATTGGCTTCCATTATTCAGCAATTAGCCTAAGTTGCTTGCTATAAAGCCATTAGCACAGGGACACTTTAATTTCAGATCAAATCCCCACAAAGTATCTAAGGCCATTTCAATTCCCACCATGTCAGATGAAAGAAAGAGAATAATTTTTTTTTCCTATAACAAAGCTTATTTTTATTTCAAATCTTTATTTTTCAAGAATGGAAATTCTTGATCTCAATACATCTCACCTTCCTTCTTCCCGAGTCCACCCCCACCTTCCCCAACTCCCTAAGATCAGCCACCCTGTTTCACTGCATCGCAAAATACCAGGGAGGAATCACACACGCGGATTTCAGAGTGATTACCCTTTCGCACATCCTGAAACACAGAAACGGGTAGATCCCAAAGCAGGCCAACCCGGGGTCACCGAGGGATGGACAGACACACTGGCCCTTGCGAGGCAGGAGTAAGTTGTAAACATTCCACTCTCCTGTGACTTGAAGTCAGCCAGGCTGACGTGACCTCTCTTTCATCAGGTCGAGGATTTATTGTCAAATGGAGATCGAATCCTCTTTACCTAGAAAGGGTGGTCACATCAGGTCATCTGGAGGGAATGAACAGAGAACATTGAAGCCTAAGCTGGCAGTGGCTTTTGCCTATTAAGTAGTCTTTCTGCTGTAGAGCAGAGGGCGTTGGCAGTGCCACATCGCCACCCCAGAAAGACAAACATTTCAAAGTTGGCTTTGGCTTTTTGACTTTCCAGACCTGTCCGGAAAAAACTTCATCCACAAATGCCTCTATTTTCCACATCACACAGCTGGATACTTTCTGGACAGCCCTCGTATATTGATATACATGTATTTTATATAACATTTCCCTAGCAATTACGTGATGTTAACTGTACAGGCTGCTTTGTCAGTGTATTTTCAATGCCTACCTCACCCGGTGCTTGGAGCTCATCAGGCACTCAATATCGCTTTGTTGTATCAATGATACATAAACAAATGGTGAATGAATTTACATTTTCATAAAGGTGAATATTCACAGATAATATGCACAGTGCTATGATACAATTTAATGGATATTATCCATGACATGACACGAGGAGTCTTGAGAGAAAAGCTGGCCAGCTGCTTTCCCCAGAGCTGGAGCCACGGTATGGCTGCAGGGATCCATCCGGAGTAGGAAATACTTAGATTGTGCAGGAGGGAGTGCAGCGAGGGGGGAGCTTCTCGCTTTGCCCTGTCATGGATCAGTTCACAGCAGAGTGGCACTTCTGAGAGGAGGCACGTCAGAGGACACAGGGCTACTGCAGAGTCAGGCTCAAGTGCAGTTTCTCAGGAATGCGTCGGGCACACTTGCATTCCCGCATTCCCTAGATATCCAGGACCAGCCAGAGGCACCCAGGTAGGGAGGTGGTAACCTTTTGCGGTAGTTACTGAGCATTGCGAGTCTTTTAAGGGTCTTCTGAACCTGGTTTTGAGTCGGCCAAGAATCCAATTGCAAATATAAATCTCAAAATGAGTTGGGGAATTTGCAAGTTGGTGCCTGGTGACACCCTCTGTTTCCATTATTGTCGTCATGATCGTTAACTTTGCAATTACATTTATTTGAACATCTTTACACCAGACACTATGCCAAGTACTTTGTTTCTCATCGTTACAACTTCTCTGGAAGGTATTATTATCTCCACATTACAAAAGACAAAATGAGCCCCTGAGAGGCTGAATAACTCTCTCAAAGCTCCCAGCTAGTAAAAGGCTTGCCTTCTCAGCTCAGAAATTCATTAATGATTCCCCAGGAACAAAAATTGCCATTTGTATCTATATTTCCAAAATCCTAGGGGTGCCACAAAGAAGTCTTGGGGTCTCAGAGGGAATGTCAATCATGTGGCAAGTTCCAGGGTTCCTCTGAGAAGCTCACATTTTGATGAACCTTTCTGATTTCATATACTTTCAATTCTAGTCAGCTATGTAAGATTTAATTTGATGTCTTCGGGGTTCCACTCTGATTTGAAAAAGTATATATAAGAGAAAGATAAAAAAAAAAAAAAGAGATTGAAGTGGGAAGGGAAAGAGGGAGGAAAAAAATTAAAAACCATTGACCTTAAGAAGAAAATCTAAACGTCTTCATTTTGGCATTTCTGTGCCTTCAGAAACGTTTCCCAAGGTATCGCCCCTTCTGGAACCTCAGTCCCTGGGCTTGAACAGTTGGCTCCTATCACGTTGGCTAAGTTCATGAATCAGGAAATGCAATATTGTTAACATGTCAATTTTCCCCCAAATGAATTGATCCATTCAATACAGTCCTAATCAAAAGATTAAGATTTTTTTTTAGAAATTGACTTCAATATGAATCCAGCCTGATTCCACAAAACTTTGGAGGACTCACAAATTTTAAGGTGATTTTAAGACCTATTATAAAGCTACAGTAATCAATATAATGCGAAATTATCATAAGTATAGCCAAATAAATTAGTGGAACACATTAAAGAGTTGGGAAGTAGACCCACACATATACCTTTGTAGAATTGATTTTCTACAAAGGAGTCAGGACAATTCAATAGGTAAAGAAAAACTAGAATAAATATATGAGGAAAAAAATGAACCTCAACCTCTACCTCACACCTTACATAAAAATTAATTCAACATGGGTCATAGACCTAAATGTAAAAGCTAAAATCACAAAGCTTCTAGAAGAAAACATAGAAGAATATTTTTGGAAACTTAGAAGGCACAGATTTCTTAGAGGTGATAAAAAAAGCACCAATCGTATAGAAAAATCAATGAATTTGATAACAGAATATAAAGCTGCTTATTGAAAGGCATTATTAAAAAATAAAAAGCAGAAAAATATTTCTATCTATCTATCATTATAACAAAGTGTTTGTATCGAGGCTATAGATACTAAAAGGAATTCAATTGAAAAATGATCAAAATGAATACAACCCCAAATGAACTTTAATCCACAGGGAAAAATTAGCACTCACAAAAATTACTTTTATACCCCTCACCTCTATTACCTTTTACCATTGACCAGGAAGTCTACAGTTTTCATTGTCAAAGGAAGATGGGCTGTATACCAAGGGTGCCAAATAAATGTATACACTTTTTTTAAAAATCAGCACTCTTTTATCTTTTTGTTGTTGTTGATTTTTTTATTGTTAAATTTATTGGGGTGACATTTGTGAGTAAAAATTACATAGATTCCAGGTGTACAATTCTATAATACATCATTATGTATTATATTATGTATTCATCACCCAGAGTCAGTTCTCTTTCTGTCACCTTATACCTGAGTCCTGTCCCTTCTCCCCTCCCCCTCTCCGCTTACCCTCCGGTAACTACTAAACTGGTGACTGTGTCCATGAGTTTTGTTTCTTTGCTGCTTTCAATTTTTTGTTCCACATATGAGAGGAATCATGTAGTTCTTGGTTTTTTCTGTCTGGTTTATTTTATTTAGCATGATGGTCTCAAGATCCATCCATGTTGTCATAAATGGCCCTTTTCATCCTTTCTTATGGCTGAGTAATATTCCACTGTGTAGACGTACCACAGCTTCTTTATCCAGTCATCTATCAAAGGACACTTCGGCTGTTCCCATAATTTGGCCACTGTGAATAGTGCTGTGATGAACACTGGGTTACATATATCTTTGCAGACTGAGGTTTTCAAATAGATACCCAGGAGGGGAATTGCCAGGTCATATGGTAACTCTATTCTTAGTTTTTTGAGGAACCTCCACACTGCCCTTCATAGTGGTTGTACCAGTTTGCATTCCCACCAGAGTTCCTTTTTCTCCACACCCTCCCCAACACTTGCTGTTCCTTGTCTTGTTGATAATGGCCATGTTTTTTTACAGGCAGGACAGTCAAAGAAAATGGCAGAAGCAGGGTTGTCGTTAGAGGAGCGCAAGACCACTTTGAAGTGGTATTTGAAATTGGAGAATACTGTTTGAGTTTCTCCCATGTTCTCCTGACTTAACACCCCTTGACTTCTACCCATGAGGGACCTTGAAGGATGTGGAGTACCACAGAAAACCGGCTACACTGGCGGTACTTGGGGAAGACATTGAAACGGCATGCGCAGTGATACTAGTGGACACTTCAGTCAACGATGCTCAAACAGTGATTTGCCATAATCAGAAGTACCTGGGCACTGATGGTAACCACTTTGAGCACCTCCTGTAATTGTAAAAGTCAAACATGACTTATATTTTGTTATTGATATATATTATTACAATTTTAATATAGTTTTTTCCTTTCTTAAAAGGTGTACACATTTTTTTTTTGGCAGCCTCTGCATATTCTTTATACCATGGGAGAAATCTCAGCTATGAATCCAACATAAGATAGGCTGAATGTTGTTCCAAGTGAAGAGAAAGACAAATTTGAAAATTTTATTCTTCATGCAATAGCCTTGACTTCCATTTAAATATAACAATTAAGCACAAATATTGATCTCTATTCCCTCCCTCCAAAACCCATTAAAACAGCAGTAAAAGAATACAAATATTCTAAAGTTTCTTGTCTGAATTATTACCATGATGTTTGCTAAAGAATTATATTTTAATGATGGAATGATATTTCATTATTTCTTCCACATTAATAATTGGCATGTTATTATTATAAGAAAATAAGAAAAATTTCTCTTCACTTAATTTATTCATCCATTTTTTTACTTATATCAGTATGTACTTATGAATTTCAATGTAAATCAATAGGCTGTAATTCATTATTGTCATCATTTATTGGATATTTAAATTGTCCCAGATTTGGCCAATAGCAGAACCTTCAAACTAATTTCTTTGCCCCTTTCTCAACAGTCAGAGCTAAGAAATCTTTTGTATACATATGCATACAGAGAGAGAGGCATATGCACACATCTGTATACACTTTCATGTATGTATATATTTTTATGGTCTTCTATTTTGAAAACTCTATGGCTTACTTTAGCTTTTCCCCTTTCTACACTTGTAACTTCTTTCTCCAACTTTGAGAAATCTGGTGGCCATTATCCTCAAATACTTGCTTATATGGTCCATTCTCATATGAAAGCAATCTACTGACTTGGCCAGGTTGCTACACAGCTAGGTGAATAGGCACACCTTTCTCACAAAAGCTCCCAACACATCTCTGAGATGCTGCCACGTTTGCAAGACAGGCCTTCCTATTTCAAGCTTCTGATCCTCACAACTTTTGTGATACATTATTATGGAAGGAAGGGATAGAAGGAGGGAGGAAGGATGGGAGGGAGGGAGGGAAGGAGAGAGGGAGAGAAAGTGTTTGTATTTAAAGTAGTTGATTCATCAGAATATGGATCCTGTAATGTTTCTTAAGAAAATAATGTTGCAATACAAATGTTCTTTGATAAAAACAATAGGAAAAACATAAGAAATCATAGAAAGAAGTTTCCCAACAGAAAATACATCTTAGAATGATAGCATATGCATATGGGTAAATTAAAGCCCTGTACACTTAAATGAGTTACAATGCCAACAATGTGTGCCAGAATGTCATCTATTCTAAAGCAACTTCTTACTTTTCATGATTCATCGTATGATGATTTTAATTGTTTAAATTCTCTGAACTATGGTTTACATGTAGTCAATAATTTTTAAAACAGCGTATGAAGGCCACACTAATGGATTTTGTGGAACAAGAAAGCCACATTTAAAATTGAGACTGTGAGTTCGTTTCAATGCTAATCTTAAAAGTAATTGATACTTTAGATTTGTCACTTACTAACACTTCTTCCTTGATGCAAACCGTATCTGGTACATTTATAGTCAGTGTAAAATAATTCTGCTCTTGTAAAACAAGTGGGGGATGTGGATTCTAGAAAATGACATCTCAGAGTTTCCTCACAGGTGAGTCACCCCGCAGAACCCGGGCCGTGAGTGGAGCTGCTTACGTGAGTCTGGTTACTCATTAAGGGGCTCTCTGTTCTGAAGATGAGCTGAGATGTAAAGGCCTCTCCTAGAGAGGAAATAGGGACTTAGTGGGAGATCCAAATGAAAATGGATACATTCCAAAAGAAAAGAAAACACATTCTGTTTCTCATAGTTAGAAGTAATAGAGATTAAGAAACAGGGATAGATAGGATCTGTCATCAAAGACAGATAATGATCAGATTAAAGCCTCACGCTAGCTTGCAATAGGAGGTGAGGGAGCTAAGCTTATTTTAAGGTTGAAATGAACCGAAGCGTCTCACTAGCCAGTGAACTTGTGTCAAGTAAATCATACAAGTCGTACAGAAATGGATGAGGTCTTACGGCTGACCATCACGGGCCCCAGTGTCAGAGAGCCCTCCAGGAATGGAGTTAATGAAATGGTGACGGCTCAAAATAGAAAGACTGAGGACACACAGACACATTGAGAAATGGCTTTGTCCCTAGGTGCCAGTGAGGAGGGCAGAACTCAGGACAGTGACAGAGCAGCCCGGGGCCCAGATCTGGGGATGATATTTAGAATCTATTTTAGGTGAGACTGTTAACATATTTTTTTTAACAGTGTTCATTCAAATCTACTTAATTTAGACCATAGAACACAAACACAGAGGGATCAATAACAAGGAACCAAGGTGGGGTATCTTGCTAAGTAAGTTACATGTGATTAGCTTTAGTCAGATTTGGTGAGGACATTTATGCTTTCTGTATCAGCCAATTCCCAGCTCGTGTCAAAGACTAACTAACCCTGCCTCAGATGAACTGAGAGATGAAGTAATTTTCCTAATTGAGTGACAGTGAGGATGGGGTGAGGGGTGCAACATGTGGCTGAGGATGCTGTTTGTGGATGACAGGGGCCATCCTAGCTCAGGATGCTGGAAGAGACAGCAGTGTAGCAAAAAGAAAGGAGAAATCCAGGAGGGAAAAGATCAGGACAGCTTGAGGACTTTTAACCGCATCTAATCTGGGAATTTCCCTTGTAGATATATTGATATATTTGGTATGGTCATTCCACAGATGATGGGAAATTGTAAAGCTGACGGAGTTATCAGTGGTTACTTCTATCATCACTTTGCAATGGTGAAAAGAGAATTTTTCTATAAGCTACTGCTTTGTGAACACAGCAGCAGCCCTCCATAATACTCTGCTTCTTAAGCCCACACCAAGATTCATAAAAGACGTAAGAGTTTATTTAATTTATGGTAGACTTTTTTGAAATGGGACAGCATCTTGTGCAGAATGTAAGGGGTACAGAATTCGAGAACATTAAGTCCTTCTTAGCTGCCTACTAGGGCCTCTTTCTCAGCCCTTTATATGTAAAAAAATAGAGGTGTTTCCTGAGTTAGTTTCTAAACTGAATCTCTGGATTTTGACTTTTTAAATTAAATTTATTGGGGTAACATTTGTTAGGAAACTTATATAGGTTTCAATTGTACAATTTAATAATAGTCACCTATGCATTGCATTGTGTGCTGACCACCCAGAGTCAGTTCTCTTTCCATCACCATGTATTTGACCCTCCTCCCTCCTTTCCCACTCCCTCAAGTCCCTACTCCCTTTCTCACATCCTACACCCATGAACTTCTCCATAGCTCCAACACACACATGGCCCTTACTTGTCCCATGCTTCTGAGTGTTAGACCCGTATTGGTCTTCTCATAGAAGAGTGCGTCAGCTCCATCTCCGTTCCTAGACTTGCTTTATCTAGGTCTGGCTTCCAGGAATGAGTTTCTGACATCTGTCGTTTGTATTTACTACATGTGCCAGCATGCATACTCAGTATCACCAGAAGACATAAAAGCAATATCCATCCCACACTGGATGGCAAGTTGTGTCAGCTGTTTTGCAAATTGTATTCCCCAATAGAAAAACTATCTGGAAAAATGGCCATTGATTTGTTAAGTGAATACAGAGCCAAAAATTAAGGGAACTGGATGACTTTTAAGAGATATTCTGTGAGATTAACACAGAACCTAATGATCGGGTTTCTAGAATTCTTCTCTTCTCCAGAGACAATAAAGATTTGATCCTAAAATGGCTGCTTTTGAGCTTAGTGATCTTTTCATGTTAAAATTGTGTTTCTCTGAGCACTCATCTGCAGGTACATTTACGGTAAAGTAATTTGGAGATTTAAGCATAAAGTTTTCTTTGGAAATCAGACTATTTATACAGGATAAATGACCCTACCGTACCTGAAAGATAGTAGATACTCAGTAAATATGAGAAATAAATAATGAATGAATGAATACAAGTAATTCGAGATTAACTAAATAACCTGAAAGAACATTATTATGAAAAATGGATTCAAACGTAGCCATTTTTTGTTTCAAATTCTTTTGAGAAAGAATTACATATGAATAACAACTTATAAATCATTTCTTCGAATGCTTCATATGCAAGGGGCCATTCAATAAGAAGCAACAATGCCACATTGTTCACTTGGAATCTAATTTACAAGAATTTCTGTTCAGAACAACCCAATAGTAAAATGGTAAGAATAAAAATCAGATTGAGCGTTTCCGCAAAGTTTCTCTTCCTTCCAGGAGAAGCGGAGAATACATGGGTCATTTGCCACGTGTTCGTCACATCTTCAAATATAAATACATCTTTTCAGAAAGGACCAAATGTCTTTTTCAGATAAAACCCTTGTTAAGGGTATTGCTATTGGCCAGTGTTTATAAAAGTGCACAACAAGGGAAGTCATAAACACAGACCCCTTTAGAATGAAGTAACTTACTGTGCTTCAGACCGCATGAGGACGCACCGTGAGCATAGCTAATTGGCCAAGGGCAGGCCCTGGAGCCGAAGCGGGCCGTCTGCACTCTGGCCGGCAGCTTACGGTTGGCTGGAGCCATAACGACGCACAGCGAAGAGGCTCCCTCGGCACGCAGAGTACTGCAGCCACGTTCTCTCTCTCAGGGACTTTCACTCAAAAACAGGTGTAGCTGGTGGACAAGAGGAGGAGCCGAAAGATGCAAAAATAAGGCAGTGAACGGAAACCTGAGACCGCAAGGTGACAGAGCCTATTTCCGGTGGCAAGAGGGAGGTAAAAACAGTGAAGGCCAAGTGCTGAGCCACCAAAATGGTGGGACACTGCCGTAGAGAGAGAATGACGTGCCTCGACCATCGAGAGTGAGTAAAGGCTGTTTATTCTGAGCTAACTCTAGCAAGGGAGCCTGTCACTGTCACCAGCATTTTGACAGAGATGGATAGGCAGGCAGAGGAATAGGGAAAACTTGATAGTAGACAGAAGGGAAGGCCTCAGGTGAGCCTCCTTGGAGGCTATTGGCTTGGGGAAGTCGTAGGTGGGCTAATTAGAAGTAGGGCATCCTCCTAAGTGACCAGTTACAGGTGCGTATTTAGTGTTGTCTGGTTGGTCCTAAGTTGGAAGCGGGGACAAAAATTAGGGACACTGTCAGTTATTAATTAAGTCCTGTCCATTTGGGGCTAATTGTTACAGAACTTATTGTCTAGCTTCCTGGGTTGCCACCAGGGATCGTAATCTGGTCCTGCAACTGTGACTTACAGCAGGCTGGCTTCCTGGGTTGCTTTCTGCAGACAAGAAATTGATTTCCTCGGCAGGTTGCTGCGGGTTGTGGGTCAAAGGTCTATTTTCATATTAACACATGGCCTGGCCATTGTACATTTGCATGTTCAGTCTCTCCTAAGTCTTTAGGTTTGTATCTCAACGGACAACCCTGCTCTCCATAAGTCCTGACTCTATGGTTGTTAAGACTGTTTCCTATATTTTCTGCTTTTATTTCTAAAACTGTTTCTATTTCCCAAACTGAAATCGTCTCAGGTTTAACACAAAAGCTTCCATAGCCGGGGAAAACCCCCAGTTTCAGGCAAACCAGGATCATTGGTCACCCTACCTGTATAAATCCTTTCAATAGCTCTAATTAACAAGCAGAACATTGATGGTTTTTAAAGATCTCACCCTGTTCAATACTCTTGATTCCTTCAAAAGTCAAACAGCTTAACCAACAAAGGCAAAATGACATCTTCCTTTGTAATTAAGCGGAGTAATGACAAAGAAATAAATTCAATATCATTTGCATAGCAGTGCAATAGGATGCTGCACTGAAATTTAGGAGGCCTTCGTGTGCTGCCAAGCAGTTCTGTGCCCGTGGATAAGTTGCAGAAGAGCATAATAATAATGCGAGCATTTTCTGAAGACCGTGTACACACTTGGTGTCAACAATTTGTTCTCATAGCTTTGGGAAAGTTGCTTAATTTTTAAACGCAGATGTTCTCATTTGTAAAATAAAGATTCTAATCATCTAGTTTTTAGGGACATTGTAAGAAGTATATAAAATAATGTATGTAAAAATGATTATCCCATTCCCTGGCATGTAAAATGCCTCAAAAAATTTATGAACTCAGCAGATATATTTTTCTTGCTAATATTTTCTGTTGTTGGCTGAGCTGTGCTTCCCCCACCCCCAGATTTATATGTTGAAGTCCTAACCCCCAGTACCTCAGAATAAGACTGTGTTTGTGGATAAGGCCTTTAAAGAGGTGGTTAAGCTAAAATGAAGTTGTTAGGATAGGGCCTTATTCAATATGACTGATGTCCTTATAAAAAGAGAAAATTAGGACACACACAAGTACAGAGGGAATATGATGTGAAGACACAGGGAAAAGACGACCATCTACAGGTCAAAGAGAGGCCTCAGAAAAAATCAACCCTGCTGACACTCTGATCTCATACTTGTAACCTCCAGAGCCATGGGGAAATTTAGTCTGTGGTACTTTGTTATGGCACTCCAAGCAACTTAATATACCCCCTGAAGATGATAGTATCCAAATTTAAGTAAACAACTTGAGATAGAGTAGCAACATACTACAATCTGCTCATTGGTTGATTATTCTTTGATTTGATTTATATCTGATTCTCATACATAAACAGGAAAATATCATGCAAGACGTTCAAGAGATCTCCCCGGTAACAAGAAACCATTTGAATGTCTCAGATTAGGGTTTTCTAAAGATGTGACCGAAATTACAACTCTTGAGCTCTACAAATCTTAAAATCACCTACTTGCGGCAAATTTCTATTTTTTCATAAACACCTGATTGTTTATTTCACAAGTAAGAAAAATAGGTGTTTCAGAGAGCTGTCTACATACTTCATGAGAAAATGTTTTCATGGCCAGCCAAGCAGGAAAATACCTCTTAGAAGAAATGGCTGTCAAATATTCCCTCTTCCCCATGGGTCACCCTCAGTTCTGGGACTACACCCTAGCCTCTGGAGAGGTGAGAATGCTCAGGCACTGTTGAGCTTTAGCACATTAATGTCTACACAGCAGGGTCCTTCATCCAAGGAACTGCTAGAGAGGGCCAGGAGAGGCCATGGTCCTGACCATCATGACCATCATGCCTGTGCTAGGTTATCTTTTGGTAAAAGCACCCAGTTAAGGGAGGGCAGTGAAAAGACCTCATAGTGTAATTAGTTGAAGTTGCAACCTTGACCTTTTAGCTTTGGAATCATGGAAATGCCCTGCCCTCCCTTAACGGGCAGAGGTTATCTGCCAACGCCTGGCCGGTTTTGAAAGAAACAGATGTTGCTCCATTTCCTACATTCTCAGAGGACAGCGTGAGCCGACTCTCACATGAATACCAGCGATCAACCTGGCTTAGGTATAAATTTCCTCCAAAAAGACAGGAGCAGTACAAGAGAAAAAAAAATAAAATAAAATAGGCGATCTTGTCATGCCAAGTTGCTGCCCCAACTCAGAGTAACACCCCAGCAAATACGTAAAACACGGTAAGCACCGCTCTCGAGAAACAGTCATGGTAAGTTCTGATACTTCTCATTGTAGAGCACACACCAGAGCTTAAGACATCCAAGCTAACGAAGGTTTAAAACCAAAACCAAACAGCAACATGGAGTATCTAGGAAGCAGGGAATAAAATACTGTCTGTCTAGTGTACACAGCGTGACAAAACCCTGAATCAATGTCATTATTTTAAGCCCAGTTTAATCGTCTGCAGCCCTACTGCAAGCTTCGACTGATGGCAGTTTGGGATCCAAGGGTCTCGGGTAACACAGCCTCCGTGTGACTTCTGAGCTCCATTCTCCCTGCTCCCCTGATGGTAGGTGGGGAAAGGGGTGAGAGTGGAGGTTGGAGGCGGCATGAATGGCTTCTCAGGCTTTCAGAGAAGCAGGGACTGAATTTCAGTCTGCAGATTTTTGCCATAATGCTTTTACCTCCATTCCCACCATGCCTTGTCTCATCATTTTAGGGTTTGACCATACCTTGTCTTAACATTTTAAGGCCTCATTCAACAAGTAGGTATACCTTGCAGTGTTAGATTCTGGGATTGCAATAGTCAGTACTACCCTACATCCAATCCACACCCCTCTGTCACTTCCTTACTAATTGTGTTCAAGGTGACAGTGTGCCTGACTAAAACCCGCAACTTCCTAGATGCTCTCAGCGTTGGGGATGGCAACGACACACTACTGCAGAAAATAAAATACAAACCCAGGGTTTGGGGGAAATCCTGCTTATGAATGTCAGCCATTCCTGGGACAGTGCTCTGTCCCTTGCAGCTGAATGAATTTCTGACAATACAGCAAAGGCAAACCCAAGTACCACCGACGTGCTGTGGTTCTCAGTCTGAGGGGGGCAGGGCTTACATGCTGACGTCTCATACCCTGAGCCTTTTATTTCTAGACCAATTTGAAATCTGTCCAGTGGGTGGATGAATGCGAAGAAATGAGAAAATCCACCTTCGTCCATTTTAGGGAGGGAAGAGCGTTAGGCCTAGGACACAGTGTGGGTGTTGGTCACCAGGCAGCATGCACGCTCCTAAATCCACTCGGAGCCTGTGTTCTGGGAGGGGTAAAGAAATGAGGTTATAAGTGAAGGACCAATTCCCACAGGGCTGCAGAACTCCTCCTGGGCAACAACATGGCCATTCCAGGGGAGGCAACAAGATCATTATAGGACACAGAAGGCATTTTCCATTTCTCTGAATCAAGATGTCCTCACGGACACTGTCACTCTGTGCCCTTGGAGAGAAGGCAGGCCAGGACAAGATTTTCCTTACTACCAAACAGATGGTGGCCCAAAGCCAAAACAACTAGCAGAGGAGTATTTGGTATAGGGGAGAGGGGACGATGCTAAATGAATTGAAATGGAGCTATATTACTGCATTTCCTGCCTCTCTCTCAGAGTCACCTGAGTCCTTAGATCATCTTTTATAACAATCATTCACCTTTGGCTGGCAAAACAAAGTCACTCCCACTGGTCAGGAGTAAATATAGTAAGACACTTGAAATGCAATGCCTTTGAGAAGGCAGGCACCTCTATAGGAGCGACCTCGTCTCGATAACAAAGAGATAGTAAAGAGACCTCCGGCGGGCCTGATGGGTGTTCTGGAACTCAAACAGCTGCTTCCGGACTGTCATTCCCACCTTTCAGAGCCTTTCAGCGGAAATATTTGCTGGCTCATTTGGGAGGGAAGGTCTTTCCAAATAAGCAAGTTGGTGGCAAGGCACAAGGTGGGAGCTGGCCACGTTTCCTGGAGGAGCCCCCCTCGAGTGGGCAGCCCGAGTCCGCACCGGGGCGAGGGTGGTCGTATGCACATCACATCCCTTTCATGACAGACATAGAAGCGGGGTGTCTAGGATGAGCTCCTTGTCATGTGCTCTGTATTCCCTCATTTCTGGTGTTACAGTTTTTCATTTCTCCAAGCAGTACCACAATTACTCCCCAGGCAGGTGTGTGCGTGCGTGTGTGTGCGTGCATGTGTGTGTGTGTGTGTGTGTGTGTCCATGCGCCTATATGTTTGGAGAAAAGTGAAAGTAGGAGGGAAGTAGGAGCCTCTTTCCCCTGGAAACGGATTTACATTTACTCAAGACATTTATAAGCAAATACACTCACAGTACTGTCCAAATGGCTCAAGTATAAGAAAGAAAGAAAATAACGGATTGGACTATAATAAAAAATTAGTCTTAGGAAAGGGACTTACTGCTTAGTTTAAAGAGCAGTTTTTTCTCCCTGTATCACCTGCCCACCAGGTTGCAGCCAACTCATGCTGCCAATGCCAGTGACTCAGCAGAGCCTGCGTCCAGCAGCTCCTGAATGACACCCTCAGAGCAGTTCCTGCGGATCTCTCCACTCTCGTGGGCAGCACGGTGATAGATGAGGCATTAGGTCCTTGCTGTTGCTGTTTCGATCTTGAAATCACGGCCACCGTGTGCATGCTCTTCAGTGCCCTCAGTATTAGAAAGCAATGCAGCGAAGGGCTGCTACGGAGGCCTCCTGCCGTCCTCAGTCTCCAGCCTGCAATGTTTCTTACCCGACTGGGCATTCACTGGCTGACAATGTCCCTTGGAGTTGTGCACTGGGGGTATGTTGCTTTGTGATACGGTTAAGAGAAAGCATAGACTTTTTCTTCTGTGGACTTTTTCTGTGCCTTAGACTGAAATTAATCTAATCAGTAAAATCCTGCTGCAGCAACTAAAAGCCCCAAGGCTTACTACTGTGACTGAGAAAAAGCCCCAACTCAGCTCCCTGAGTGCCCCTGGGCAGGCTTACATTTTACCTGGACACCATGAATTTACCTCCCTTTTGAAAAGCATGGAATTGCCATTAGATGGAGCTCCATGTGAAGAAAGAATAGAGAATGGGCTTTTTCTGGTTTAGAAAGAGGTTTTTCCTGGAAAGTCCGCTGGAACTTTAAAGAGGCCCGTTCTGTGCTGTCACGTGATTGGACAGCAGAAGCCTCGCATAAATCCAGCAACTACCTCCCTGGCATCAGCCTTACCAGTGCCAACCCCTAAGCATGAACCTCAAACAGGAAACGGGTAACTATGAAAAAATAAGGCCCAAGGAAATGATACCAAAAGCAAAAAGAAAAATCTAGTTTATAGCATGTTAGGGTTTAGACTACACAAGCAAACCCAGATTTCCTTATAACCTGTAAAGCAAGACCTCTGGTTTCCATTTCCCGGCCCCCAGTCATCCACACCACCAGGAGGGTTTTTGGTGTTCATACACAGAGAAAGCTCAAGTCAAAGAGACGTACGGCCTGGGAAAAGAAAGGCCACTTATGCCTAGTGTTGAGGGTTAGAAGGAAGTTTCTAGTCTGCCTTGGAGTGAGGGTGGGCGTGATGGCGAGCCAACCGCTACAACCAGGCAAGATTGTTCTCTTTTGCTTTATAGGTAGGTTAAATCGGAACATCCATGATCCTGTGTCGTGGGAGGAAGTGTAGGTGTCATGGGAAAAGTGCGACCCTTCTGAGTATCACATTTGGAAAAAAATTGAAGTGCTTGTTTACACCCAGCGAGTAATATAATGTATCTTATATAACGTAATGTAAATGTGACCATTTGTAATTTCACTGAGTGGCACTGGGAATTTGTGAAGGCTGTTCATTGAAGAACTTCTGCATTCTGAGTCTTTCTACTACCATAAAACTCAAAACATTAAGGGAAAGAAAATAAGTTATTTTACTGTATTTATTTAGACCCACATTAAACCATCGTATGAGATTTGTATGCTATAAGCAATGAAGATACTATGGATTTAAAAGGTGAATTTGGTTCTATGAACTATTTCTACCAGTCAGTTTTCGAAAGAAGCCATTTCCCTTCTCTTTTTCTTCTCTAATTGTACTACACAATTCTTCCGTCAGGGCAAGGACTGCTCATTTATCCTTTTCTCTCTACCTTATGAGTATACAAGGGCTATCTGGGAAGTATCCAGCCATGTAATATGAAAAGTTGAGACGTTTATGGCTGGATTTTTTTCTGACAGCCCTCATATACATCACTTAAGGTGTCAGAAGAGATGAGCCTTTAAACTTTTGTTTGTAAATCAAAATATGTTTCAATTGCCCCAGAAGAGTAGTTATTACAACATTAGGAATAATTTCACAAATGAAACATATTTTAAAGAGGAAATAATTAAACTGTAGTAAATATTTTTACATTAATAGGAGTTAATATAGAATTAATATACTAAGTGTGCCTAATGCAAAATATTACATGCAAAGCAGTAAATTGTGGTATCTCTACATACATGGCAGGGTTTCCCATTTTGAGCAATTACCACATGCTTTCCAGAAAGATGTCCCAGAAGTCCTCAAAGATGCCAAAGATCTGAGCTCCTCCACTGGACCTCACATGATGACCTCACAACCCTTCACTTGCATCCTGATTTCCACTCTGAAAAAGACTATCCACCTGGTCTTGAGTCTATTTATTTCCAAAACAAAGGCGGTAAGGTATCAAGAAACAATGGACTTGTTACTGAGTCTCCAAGAGCGTATGTGCTCTCAAATAATAAAGGAAGCTGGAGGCGAAGACGCAGGAAGAGATAGAGCACAACATAGCATAATTCATCTCCGTTGTGACACCAGTGATTCAACATTAGAGTCATCAGTGTGTGCATGGGTGGAATATTAATTTGGATTTATTCCTTTTAGAAAAGAAAATAGGTAGACTCTCCAGGATTCAGTAACTGATGGGGACTGAGAGAAAGAGAAGGACCAGGGAGGATATGAGGTTCCTGACTTGGATCATCAGTGAATGACAGCGTTGTCCTCTGAGATCAGGGTGAACACATCTACAACAAGCTCGGTGACGGTCGATAAATGCGGAGCATATCCATCTGTATTGTGTGACAGTGCTATGAAGAACAGCGACACTACTGATCTACATTTATGCTTCACAGTTCTCAGAGTATGTTCAAAAACACTGTCTCCTTTGATACTCACAGCAGCCCAATAAAACATGAAGGTTAGTTATCAGTAACCTTGTCTTAGAGATAAGAAAACTGAGGCCCCACATGCTGAAATCATTTTCCAAAGGTCACAAGGGAAATAAAGGGACAGCATGGGGCTTGAACTTCGGTCTTCTGAATCTAAATATTTAATCTATTGGGTTTAGTATTTAATTATTTTTCCTAACTTCATGAATGTGAGGTTGCTGTTTTGCAATTAGAGTATACAGTATCTGAAGAAGAGGATAATGGTATATATTCAGTCCCCGGGATTCTCCATTTTAGCACTACTGACCTCCTAGGCCTGAAGTTGTCCTGCGCATTGTAAGGTGTTTAGTAACATCCCTGGCCTCTACCCACCAAATGCCAGTAGCATGCCCCAAGTTGTGACAAGCAGCTACGCTTTCAATCATTGCCAATAAAAGACAAAATTACCCCCTGTTGAAAATCACTGATTTGGTCACTCCACAATCCTGGGCACATAGAAACCCAGTAAATGCCTGGGGATTGATGAGAACGAATATGCATTCTGATGTGTTTTTAATCGAAACACATCAAAAGGTGAAGTGAAATTGGATATGAGGTCTAGGCTTCTGCCTTGGCAGTGCCTAGAAAGGCTTTGTGTCTGTGCAAAAGCACCTAACAAACTGGGGAGACCACGATGGTGACCGTCCTTGTGCTGATTAGTAGAATAGATTCATAAGGCTCAATTTGGGAAGAGGACTTGTGAATTTGTTTTTCTTCAGAAGTAGTCATGTGCACGCTTTGGCAGCTCCCTCCAGCCTGACGCAGTGATTCTTGGGTACAGGACACGCCCATGTCTATGGCACTCGTTTAGAAATCCCAGCCACCCGGAAGGGCTCATTACAAGATGTGAGGAGAAGCCCAGGACTTGAGCACCTGGGGACCGCAGTCTATTTCTATCTCTGCTACTAACCGAGTCGTAAGACCTTTGTACGACGCATCCTCATTCATAAAACAAGGAGGTTGGAATACATATGTTACCTCTTAGGTACCTTCATACCTGAACACTAATTTATGATTCTATGATTCAGGTCCTCAGTCCCCCATTTAAAAACCCCGAGATCACGTGTGCTACTGACGTCACGCTTCTCACATTCTCTCAAAGGTAATAAAGTGCATAAACCACTTTGTGTACCAGTTCTGAAGTGGCTGAGGCCAAATTAGACACGCCAGTATTTCTGCCATAAAATGCATGGCTCTTCATACGCAATGAAATAGAGGAGGGCGGTCGACAACCTTGAATCAGCTCAAGACAGATTTTGTTGCCAAATATTTGTCACAACAGCAAATAAAAAGCCACTTTAAACTGCAGAACTGCAAATACACAATTGTGTATGTGTGCACTCAATTCTGCTTATTGATAATTCATTTCTAAATCTTGTTATAAGTAAGTAAAAATTGTTAAATAAGCCCAGGGTATATACTTTTGAATCCTTTGGGAATAATTTCATTAAAAGGATAAAATGTCTTTTCTTAATTCTCTTGGTTCCCAAATTTCAAAGCTAACCCAATAAGCCATCTCTCAGGCCTTGCTTTCTACTCTAATACTTCATCATTATGCAAAAAATTATTATGCCAAGAAATGCATGTGTATGGGAAGAATATGAATGAAAATGAAAATGGAAGGATTTTTTCTTTATGTTAATGTAAAAGCAGGTAATACATTTTTGAAAAATAAACTTAAAACTTATCAATGTAAATTTAACACCAAACAATTGAACAAATAAAGTATTAATTTTGTTGTTTTTATTCATTAGAGTTGTGCTGATTTGCAGTTTAGTAAAATAAAAAGGGGGAGGAATCAGTAAATATTGTTTACAGGGCAATGCTACCCAAAAGCTCTGGTCACTCCTGGCCAGCACAGACGTCAAGTTCTCAGGTTGGACTTGAGTCCTACTCCTGTAGGTCTCAGTTTCCCAAATTGCTATTAATAGTGCTGCCAACCATGGCACTTTTCTTCACCTCCTCAGCACTTTGTGTCACACGTTAGTTAGTAACACTCCTCAGCAGAAACAAACAAACAAACAAACAAACAAACAAAGCCATTGCTCTCAGTATGTTGAAAAGTCTTCACCAAAGAGGCGGTGCATGCCCACCATACCGAAAGGGAGAGCAGGCACGGGAGACCTGCAGTGAGAGCCACCTCACCCTTTAGGGCGGAGCGAAGGACAGACTATAGCTGTGTCACCCTCTCTGTGAGCAGCAAAGTGTACTCGAAGCCATGGAGAAGTCCAGAGAGAGAAGGGGTTGGGAGAAGGATGGAAGAAGGGCGGAAAAGAGGGAGAGGAGGGTTTGTGACATGGTGTTGGGGGTGGAAATTCTCCACGAAACATCCAGTTCAGTTGTCTGTGTTGTCTCATCCATTACTATGAGGGGAACGAAGACGATGATGGAGATAATAATGTCAGTCATTATGCTAGGTGTCGGGAGTACCATGGCGGGTAAGACATTACCCTGGTGAACGTACCATTACCAATTGGTGATATAAACGGGCAGTGAAAAGCAAGAAAGAATACGTGATTTCAGAGCACGATCGTGCTGTGAAGGGGGCAGCCGTGGGAGCGAAGAACACGTCCCCTGTGCAGGACGCCTGTGACGGGAGGGTCAGTGACCAGGCGGGGAGGGCCAGGCGAAACCTGAGGGCGCAGAGTGAGTCAGCCCGAGGGGGTGCTCCCAGTGCCAAGCCAGAGGCAGGAGAGGGCTTGGAAGATCCCTGGAAGGTGAAGGAGGCAGGGGAAGGTGGCAGAGAAGGGGCCGGACCCAGGAGGCAAGGGCTGGTCCGTCGCGGCGAGGAGGCTGTGCCTTACGGCGGGGACTGCAAGGAGGTCCTAGGGGCGTTAAACAAAAGACAGAGGATCTGCCTTCTATTTTAAAATGAGCACGCCAGCTACTTGGTAGAGAATAGATTGAGAAAGGGCACAAATGACAGTCAGAGCACTAGTTAGAAGGCTGATGCGGATGAATGTATGCTTGCAAGAGTTTAAGAATGCCCTGATGTGCTGACACTGAGGGCCGGTTAATGAGAGGATGGGGTATTACCTTTTCATGCCTCCTTAGAAGCCTACGATTTGTATGAGCCTTACATGTATCTGCTTCTGTTTCAACCTACAACCTCTACATGAACACGTATCTTTGTTTCCTGGAGTGGATACTTAAAAAAATAATTCAAATATAGATCAGGCATCCAAAAAGACTATATTGTTAGAGACCTAAGCCTTCCCACTGACATGAGATGAACAATTCCATTTCAACGCATCCACATCCTGTAGGATATTAAAGACTTAAGTTAAAGTTTCTTTCAACCTTTACCTTCCTAGGCTGAAAATATCTGTCTCATGTAGTGCCCCTTGACTAGTATATCTTCTTAAGCCCTCCTACCTGCTACTCTGTTTTTCCAAGTTGTCCGGTAGATTTTCTTGAGATGTAGAATTAGCACTGCATCCAAAAAGCCAAACAGGGATACTATGTTTTGTTTGGTTTCTTTCAGAGCAAAAATTTACCTTGTTTTGTTATCTAGGTTATGCTTAAACGGATCATCAGGTAGTTTCAACGAGGAATCGTGCAGTGAGGGGAGCACCTCTTGGGGGATGTGTGTGTACGTGTGTGTGCGTGTGCGCGTGCGTGTGCGTGTGTGCGTGTGAGTGTGTGCGTGTGTGCGTGTGCGCGCGTGTGTGTGCGTATGTGTGTGTGTGTGCGTGTGCGCG